>QODF01000018.1:241879-405501 GCA_024372805.1 Oostethus manadensis
TATTGTTTATATATATATATATATATATATATATATATATATATATATATATATTTCCTGCTAAATTATATTTGTAGAATGTGCTGCAGGCCAAATTTTGGCCACCACTTCTGTAGGCTGTAACCAAATTTAGATAAGACTCACATTAACTGATTAATCTTCTGTAATTAGATTCCAGCACTTCATGAGCGCCTACTTAGGACTTTTTAGTTGTGTCATTTGGCCTCATCACTCCACAACCATAAAATTAGGTACACCATCTAAATCCATTGATCACTTTTGAACTGTTATATGATTGTTGTCTGCAGAGTGTTATGACTGCAACGCAATATACTGATATTCTTATAGTTTGCCTTTTATGTCGCTAGTCGAGGTCCCGTGATTACAAACTTGCTCCCATAAAGAAATTAAAAACTTATGCCATCCCCATCATTAGTGTAGTGCATTAGTGTAGATCCGGTTAGTTGCTGAGATCACATAAGTAAAGCATTATGGTTCTCAAAACAATAGGCATTCAAAAGAGTAATACATTTGCATGGCACGCCTCCACACAAAAAAAAATCAGACCCCACAAATCGTCCGGCTTTACTATTCTCTTCCGTCTTATTAATTCGCACCAACGGCTGTCCGTTGTTGTGCATGTGACGACCCATGGCTGCGATTCTCGCATCTTCATCTCCTGTGGCAGCAAAGCTAGCGTCACAGCCACGTCACAGCCATTTTGAAAAAATCCGAACTATCCCATTAAACCTGAGACTCAATCCAGAAGTAGATACAGTGCCTTTCGGCAGTGGAGGAGTACACTATGTGCTCAATATTGGACACACTTGGAAACACCATTAGGTACAAAGTTGGTATTGTTACAACTACACGAATGAAGACGACAAGGTGGTCGATCAACCATCTGGTTATTGTAAAAAAAAAAAACAAGCTACCAACGTCAGTAATCTCGACTGTCCTCTTTGCACGTAGCCACACACACACGCAGTCAGGACTCATGTCACGTTCGTGACTACACGGAGTGTCGTAAAACACAAAACACAAAAATGTGTTCAACCTTCATCTAAAGCATTTCCTAGAAGCAAAATGTGTTGGCAATTTGAGGACCACCTGTATAAATAGATCTATACATTTTTATTTTTATTTGTGGTCATATACTATTGAGGTTATACCTCCTTATCGTTGCTTTTTGCGATGTTATTCTGACAGTCTCTTATATTTCACACGTGCCCTATTGATGACGCACTGCCCAAATGAATACACACTTCAGCCTACTTACACTGGCACACACTACACCGTGACATTTTGGCAACTATAGCGTGCATGTGTGTGTCAAGTTGATCACATCTATCAGCAGCTGCCTATTAAGGTCAGCAAGGCTTTCAGCAGAGGTCTGCCACCCACAGGTAATACCATACAATTAGCGGGGATAAAAAAGCCAAAGCACTACATCACTGTGGAAATGCTGGTGGGTTGAGAACAAGACAATTTTTGACAGCATCAGATACAGGAATAGCTTTCCTGGCTTAGATGTCGAGCAATTGTTCACCACAATCTTCCATTACAATGCATAGTTTTAATTTATTATTTTGCATTTCATCAGAAAATGAATTTGACAGAAGTAATCAACAACAACAACAATTGGCGTCGTTTGAGAGCAAACTGAACAGTTTATTATGATAGGAAATGTGGGGAATTGCAGCTTGGCTGTCAGACTATTTAGAATTCCATCAGTATTTGAAATTACTGACAGTAAATAAACCTTCTTGTGCGAAACCAGGTTAATGAGGTCGTATTAAGAGGTGTAAGGTTTTTTGCCAATATCAATTGATACCATCATTGGAATTAACACATATTTGTTATGAAGCTAACAAATACATCATCAGCAATTAGCTTTTCGACGTGGTTGTAAACAACATTGTAAACCATCTCAGAAAGGAACTCCACAAGTTTGGTGAATCATCGCTGCGTCTTGCATAATAGAAAAGGGCTGGTTATCCAGTGCGATGCAGTCTATGATTTTCCGATTGATGGCTTTCACCCTGGAAATTGGAAGTATTGAAGGAAGAAGTCCTGGTTCTGCCTTGGATAACCAATGCTTTGCAGTCATTGCAAATTACAAGTTTAATATCTGAAGGAGACATCACAGACATAAGACGTTAGTCACGTACAGAGTGAACAAGCTTGTTACTAACCACCCACGTTTCTACACGCTTCAGACGCAGTTTGATGAAGTCACCATTTGCGTGCCAGAAAATACGGGAGCCTATTGGGTCAGGAACATTTTGGGCTAAGAGAGCCATGAATATGTATATATATTTTCAAATGTATTTTCGTGAGAACCATATCCTACTTTTTATGAAGTGAATACAACTAAAAGTGTGCCAACAATTTTAGAAGATAATAAGTCTCTGACCTGGATGGATTGAAGTGCTGAGAAGGTTTTATATTTTAAATGTTTTTTTTATGTCATGTTTTACTTAAAAATGTCAGCAAAAAACACTACACATCTTTTAAAAAAAATTCTACAATTACAATATTCTGACTTTATTTCCACAATATTTTAACTTTATTCCTAAATTAATTTTTTCCCCAACCTGATATTCCAAAAATTACAACTTCATATTGTTTTGTTTGTGTCTTAATATTGCAACAATTAAAAAAAAAAACTGAACTCTGTTACTAAAATGACATTGTTTTTACTCATAATATTACAAGTTTATTCTCAGTGTGACTTTTTTCTCTTAATATTTTGACTTTCTACATGTAAAATTACAGCAATTTTTTTAACTTCTGCTACTTAATTTTATTTATTTATTATTCATTCATTCATTTTCTATACCGCTTATCCTCATTAGGGTCACGGGGATGCTGGAGCCTATCCCAGCAGACTTTGGGCGAGAGGCGGGGTATACCCTGGACTGGTCGCCAGTCAATCGCAGGGCGCATATTGACAAACAAACATTCACACTCACATTCATACCTATGGACAATTTAGAGTGGCCAATTAACCTAACATGCATGTTTTGGGAATGTGGGAGGAAACCGGAGCACCCGGAGAAAACCCACACACGCACGGTTTATTTATTATATTTATCATTTTAATTTTTTAACTTTTCTCATAACTATGAATTTATTCCTGTAATATTTTACTTTATTCCTAATATTTCCAAAAATGACAACTTTTTTTGGTTAAATTACAACCTGTTTCTCCTAATATTTTGACTTAAAAAAAAAAACTTTTTGCTGTTTCCTTAAAGTTTTTGGTAAATAGCATTTTTAGATTGTGCCTCGGGCAAAAAAATTACTCAAACTTCAAACACCCCTGTTGTAAAGCAAGATATGTTATATATATTTTAAGAAAAAGCTAAATTAAAAAATAAATACATTTTATGGTGTTTAGAAACTTCTGAGAGCCATATGTGGTCACCAAAAGAGCCACATATGGCTCCCAAGCCATAGGTTCCCTACCCCTGCTATAGGCCTATATACATACATATATATACACACACACACACACACACATTTATACTGTATAGTTATTTATTTTTATTTTTTATTCGGGAGTCCGTCTGTGGTCATAATGTAATTTTATTACAAAATGTCCTCGTTAGCAGCTCTGTCGCCCGTCTATGATGTTATAACTAACACAGTTACGACACAAGTCTCACACATAAACAAACTCAACACGTTTTGCATGTATTTACATTTTAATGCATGCATGAATTTCATGCATTACATATGAAACAATTCTTAATGCATACAAATGAGAAAAACTGATTTGGTTAGAGAATGTTTCAGTTAGAGGGGCAAAATCTGGAACGGATTAATGACATTAACAGAGAATCTACTGTATATTTTGACCTACAATTCATTGGATTTAGGATGTAATAGAGTTTAAAAAATAATCTGAAACATATTAAATAGATAATTATGTATGTGACTATCAGTGGAAATAGTCTGGACAAGGACACCCCTGGCAGAAATTAATTAAAAACTTTCATCCATAAACACGAGACTCGCAGGCACTTCATCATATCTCCCAAGCGGCAGTGAGCCTAAGAAAAGGAAAGCCATCATCACGGAAGTGAAAATGAACATCATAAGAAGCTCAGAAAGAAATGCGCCCACCAACAATGGCTGCTCTTCTGGTCCCAAACACTCAACTCCTGTGACCTTGAATTAGATAAAAAAAAAATTCTGTTACCGGCCGCACGGTGGATGAGTGGGTAGCACGTTGACCTCACAGTCAGGAGGTTCATGGTTTGAATCTCCGTTGGGCATCTCTGTGTGGAGTTTGCATGTTCTCCCCGTGCGTGTGTCGATTTTCTGCGGGTACTCCCGTTTCTTCCCACATTCCAAAAACATGCATGTTAGGTTAATTGGCCACTCTAAATTGTCCATGTGAGTGTGAATGGTTGTATGTTTTTGTTTGTCTATATGTGCCCCAGCGATTGACTGGCGACCAGTCCAGGGTGTACCCCGCCTCCCGCCCAAAGTCAGCTGGAATAGGCTCCAGCATACCCGTGACCCTAATGAAGATAAGCAGCATAGAAAATGAATGAATGAATAAATTCTGTTACCAAGCGACATGGTGGGAAAGGAGGAAGTTATCATTCCAAACTAGTTTGGGACAGTATTTTACTTCAGCTGCTTCCTGCTTTTTCTCTCTTTCCCTGTGGTTAAAACGTACCGGTTCTTACATAGGTATATGAACTTAGCACCCACACTATGCACGCATATGGATATGAAGACACTTTACACGTGTACATTTTTGTCTTAATGTACAGAAGCGATCCAATTCTAACTGCCTGCTGTAGCTGCACCGCCATGAAGACAAATAATATAACTTTCAAGTGTATCCAAGCTGACAAAAACACAATAATTTTACCGGCTTCATAAAGGTCGAAGCTGTATTCGTAGACAAGTGCTCTTCTAAAAAGGGACAATGACAATGAAAAGGATGCACTCAGGCACACAGGAGCACGTCTGTAAATGTCTAACAAGGACAGGGAGTGTGTGAGGATGGAATTACGAGTGTCAATCGATGGTTTCAACCTCAAGAGGACTCTGGTCTGATGAAAAGAGGACGGATCCCTACAGGGGAGCAAAAACTGGAGATGTAAAAATCCTGCACGGCTTAACCAGATCATCTTAGATGAGATAGTAGTGCAAAAGGAGTTGACGTCAGAAATGCTAAGTGACTCAATGCCCAGGGAAGAAGGCGATGGGATGATTTGGACAGAAAATAAAATACCCGCCTTATCAGGTGTCCATATGCTTGAATGTAATATATGCATGTCTTTATGGTTGCTACAAACAAAATACAATTCATGCAAACCAGTTGTAAAGTACAGTGGAACTTCCACTTACGAAAACTTTATTATACAAAAAAATTATAACGCAAACTGGGATTTGAAGACATTTCCGTTCCATTTTACCAAAAAATATTCAAAATACAAAAATGAAAATCCAAAGTGCCGCCCAGAGTTTTGAACGTACTGCACCGCCATACAAGCTGCTCTCCCCTGGGGCGATAATGCACCAAAGTAATGGATGACAACCGCCGTAAAACCAAAGAAAAAGAATAAGCTGCCCTCCCATTGGTTATCTCGGTTCTGTCTTATCATCCTCTTCCTCCCAGAATATACATTAATGCTACTTCACAGCATCCCTTTGTGCTGGACAGCGCACCGAAAAATTAAAACAAAATAAACCATAGTGTTAGGTTTAGAATGTAATGTAGTGTATTCATTTAAATCACGGGGGGGCGCGGCATTATGATGGGGGGCGTGGAGCCCTGCTGCTTTAATAACAAAGTGCCTTGTTTATGGATTATTTGGCCAATTTGGGTGTGTTCAAACTCTCTACTGGTTAGCGCGATATATGTCTTCGGTATGGTATTATTTCTTATTTTATAATACTTTCATTCATTCATTCATTTTCTATACCGCTTATCCTCATTACTTAATAATACTAATTATAATACTAATCTAATATGTTTCGTTCAGGCATGACAAGTTCAATGAGCCCAGTTTCAGTGATTCTATCATAGTTTCACTTGACTTTGTTCTGACACACATGTTTCTGCCACATAGAAATGTGCAGCTTACCAAACTGTAGCACTGCCAGCAAGGTCCCCCCTAATTTTCCAGGTATCTGAGCATACACAAAAACAACTTGAGCATTCCATGGATCTCTGAACGATATCAGACTTGCACACTGTAGTATCGCACCTCTCAGCCTGTTAGCCGCTTTCTTCAGCAGCTTCGATATGGACCCCATCGTGTAATGACTTTCACGCAAAGCATGGTGGCGTGGTAGTAATGTTACTTTCTGTCCATGACCCGCTTCCGGTCACCCGTGCTACAGCTAAACATAGTTACTGCATAGTCACTGCAAGCAGGAATCGTGTGATCAGGTATGGCAGAATGACTGTGGGGGTGTCATTGTTTTGCCTTTGCTTTTACCCACCAGCTTGAGCCATCAAGTAGATGCAATGACAAAAAGCAAAATGGAAAAGACAAAACAGGAAAAACGCCATGACAAAATGGAAACAGAACATGACACATTTGTAGTATTTTATACTCTCTTCTCTTTATATTTCCTTTGTGATTCCATAGTTATGATAGAGTTTAAATTTCTGTTGTATGTTTACTTTTGTCTAAATTAAAAAAAAATAACGACTTTCCGTGCCATTCGGCAACACAAACTTGACCCAAAACTTCCTGTATCCGGTATGTCCGGCCATCAAAATAAAAGCATGCAGGTACGCCACAAAGTATTCAGTTAAAAAACTGGCTAGCTACTCTGGCTTTGCGGCAAGTTTTATAAAGCAGCCCTTTCTTATTCGAAAATGAAAAACTCTCATCCAATTTCACCTCCTGATCTTCTGCGTGCACACATTCCGACAGGCCGTCCACAGTAAAAAAACCGCTTGCTTTACTTTGGCTTGGAGAGTGTTCATCATTGTGTTATGTTACAGTTGTGGTCACCGAGCATGTTATTTTAGTCGACTATTGGTCATGATTTTTGAATGACTTGTTGAAACAAAATGTTTAAAATAAATATGGTATTTTTATTCTAAAAGTTATATTGCAGTATTTTCTTCATTTTGCAAGCGTTTATTTTTGCTTCCAATGGCATCACAGTGAAAGAAGCATAATCATTAACATCTCTGAAGCCTTAAAGAAATCCTCATGTTTTTGCCTGTCAGGCCATGTTTTAGACACAATTTAAAACCACTACACTTATTTGAAGGACAGATTCGATTTTCTGGAAGGGAGTGGGTTAGCAGTGTCCAAAATGTCATAGCACAGCCCACAGCTACCAAAACCAGAACACTCATTAACTCAAATCCTGGGGTGAAAGATTAACTAAGTGGCCAAGATTGTGCATGAACAAGCTAATGCTTTTGGGTATGTTTTCATTTGAAATACAGAGAAAATCACATCTACTAATAAAGTGATTCAACTATTGAGATGTCAGTGTACATTATTCATACAGGAGTGTGGAGGTAGGAACAAT
The DNA here is from genome assembly GCA_024372805.1 of Oostethus manadensis. Lineage (NCBI taxonomy): Eukaryota > Metazoa > Chordata > Actinopteri > Syngnathiformes > Syngnathidae > Oostethus > Oostethus manadensis. The sequence continues at coordinate 249,407 of QODF01000018.1, forward strand.
ATGGATATTAATATTGGCACATTCAAATTAATTGGAATTCCGTTCATTTTAAACATTTTGGGTTTTTTTGTTTTTTTTTAAATTCTGCCCAACATCCACAATCCTTATGCAAGACATAAACACACATCTTTCTCTTTTCTGTGCATTCTAAAGATATAAAAATGAGGGCTGTCAAATGATTACAATTTTTAATAAGATTAATTGCAACTATGTATTGCAATTAGCAAATTTTTACTGTATTTTGCTGAAAGCAATGTCAAAGACAGGCCAGAATTATATACTGTATGTTTGTATGTATTAACAGCTTCAAATGAACTGAAAACTAAATCAATCTAAAAGATAAAAGAAATGTACTTAGCTTGCACTAGTTCCAGTAGCACAACATTTGAATCACACTTTAGCGTTGCTATTACAATGCAAGATATCGTTCAAAGGCACCAAGCAACTTCAGTTGAATGGACATGGACAGTTTTTTTTTTCCCTGGGCTTTCAAAGCGTACTTAAATGCAACAAATTGTGTTTCCGCATTAAGAGCTACAAAGTGAAGGATAAGAATATCTACTTTTATATTATATTATATTATAACTATATATTTTTATATTAAGCGGTATAGAAAATGAATGAATGAATATTTAATATATATATATATATTTACTTTTTCTTTGCATTTCCGTTTATTTAGACCACTCATACACATAATAAAAACGTTGAGATGTTCGGCGTGTCCCTAAATGCATCTCGCGGTAGCAACAATGAAGAAGTCCCATTCCGAGGCTAATAAGATAAGAGACAATTTTGTGAGTTGGAAACACATGTATGGTGTTGGAAATGCACTGCTATTGATGTGTTCAGGTCGGAATAAAGTTGTAAAAAGAGTCTCAGACTCTGTGGGGAGTAACATTGTGCCGCCGTCTGTAATCATAACAGAGAGGCGTTGCTTGCCATGATGCGTAAGAGGTCATTACGCTAACAATGATGATGTAACCCATGAAATAAATTATGTACTGCCATTAACGTGCTATTTTTGACACCACTTTACCATAGAAGGTCAATGCAAAGTAACTCATGAAGGTGGCGTCCATATTTAAAGAGCATTGTTTGCACTGAAAACAGCGTGCTTTCATGGAATTAAGATAGAAATACTGGAAAAGTATTTGGAAGACAGCAGCAGTTGTATAAAAATTTACCAATGATCGAGTGACAGCACGTCTGCTGAACAATGCAGACTCACCCGATGTAAAGAAAAAAAAACATTCCGGTCACGTTTCTAAGGTGGCTAATGTGTAGCTGACCCCCGAGAAGCGTCAAACAAAAATATTGTACTACAATGCAGCAAAGTCCATACACAAAAACAGAACACAAAACTGGTGGAAGTACAACAGAAAAGGTCTTACAAAGGGTGTAACATAAAACGCCACTAGAAAAAGGGAATAGCAACTCTAATTTACAAGGTCGAGACTAGAGGCAATCACAAAACCATACTCATGAAGCGTACAGAAAGGCCAGTGAGTAACCACCAAAAAGTCCAGGGTAACGAGGAGGCGCATAGACGCCGGTCTGAAGGAAATAGGAAGGTCTAGGTTACAGCCTAAACAGGGAGGACAAAGGAGCTGAGCCAGCACCGTAGTTCTGACTGTGCTGGGTTTATAAATCCCACTAATTGGGATTGTCCACAGCTGTGCTTAATTGACTGTCTCTTAGACTCAGCAGCACAGCCCACCAAAATAAGAGCGCAGGACAGGAAGCACATTTTCCATTTTTAGAGAAAAGGTTTTTACAGTTTTCCTAATCGATACCAAATGTTAGATGAATATGAGCTTAGCACAGTGGTTCTCAGTTATTTTCTGTCATGCCCCCCCTAAGGGGCGGAAATGTTTTGGCCCCCCCTTTGCAATACAATTGACAAACTGCTATTTGTTTATCTGTACTGCACAAACCGAACTCCAAACAGAAACTAGAAAAATGCAACACAATTGAAAGCTGTGAAGCATACAAGAGTATTTAAGAGCCAAATTGAATGTTGAGTATGATGAATTTGGACATGTTGGCAGGTTTACACTAACTTGGAAAGTACTCCATGCTTCTCATCCCCTGACAGTTCACTGCAATTTTGCCAACATAAATTCTAAGATCTAAAATGGGTCCAGTTATGTTGACAATTGTTGAACTATTGTTAACATCATCATAAACGCTTACTTTTCCAAACATATTTGGGAAAAAGAAGAAGGTTATGTCAAAACTGTCGCTAACCTTCAAAGATGGGATCTTGCATCAAAAACAAGATATCAGCTCAAATTGGTATGGTTTTTTTCTGTCCATAATAATATTGCGTGAGGGATGACGTGCACCACACAGCAACATTTTTGCATTGGACAAATGCACAAAAGGTTTTATGTGTGTTTTTTAGCTATTTTAATGATAAAGACGTTAAATGTTACCCTTGTAAAAGTTTGATTTGTCATAAGTTGATTAGTCATGCCTGTTAACCGGGGCGCACGGATGACATCATGTGACGCTGAGCGTGCGCGTTCTTTTTGAAATGTTTAAGTGGACGTCCTAAAATATGCAATTTTTCATATAATATGGGGGGGATTTTCATTGGTAGACATGCTTGTTAGCAAGATGACTTCTTCCTCTTCAGTTTGCAATGTGTTGGAGTGTTGCGATGGTGAAAAAACAGCACCATGGATTAAAACGCAGAACCTGGTGGAGACAGGAAGCTGCTGGAGACACTTGGAGAGCCGCAAGGCAGAAACAACACACGAGACGTAGCCTGGAAGAATAATCCCACGTCTCCCAGCTGACACCACTCAAATTAAATAGCTGGGCCTGATTGGGGACAGGTGTGTCCAGCAGCTCCGCCTCCAGCTGGCCGAGAAGGACCTGGAAAGATCACAAGAGGAGAAGGCAGGAAAACTAGACAGAGTAGGAACGTTCACAAGACAAAAAGGTATGTAGCGAGTGTTACGTTTGTGCATGTTTGTGTTCTGGTTAAATCAGGTGCTTGTCGTTTGGGAGCCACTGCCATTTTTTCTTGCAATGATAAGCGTGTTGATCAAACACCTTCTTTAGCTTGATTCTCTTACAAAAAGCAAAGGGAAGTCAGGAAACTTCACCTGCACTGTCCAGTATGCAGCTATTTTTTTCATAGTCAGACTGCTTACATTTCAATCACGGGCCATGTACAGACAAACAACCATCAACACTCACATTCACACCTTGTCTCTGAGTGAGAATCAATCCCATTCCGGCTGACAACTGAGGAGCCACTATCCTATTAAGGACCATGGTTTTACCGGAAGATTGTATGATGCGTGACCAGTGAAGACATGTTACACTAGTTTCCATTATTTCCATTATTCTCCCAAACATTTTCCTGGAGTATCGAAGATACATCAGGGCATCCGAGGGTTGGCACAAATGCACGTCATTCAAATGTAAAGCTGCAACAATTAATCAATGTTTAACTGATTATCTGACAACTATTTTGGTAATTGATTCAACGTTTTCAAACATTTACAAATGTAAATGTCCAATGATTTCAGCTTTTTAAATTGTATTACTTTTTAATTTTCCTCAATCATCCATGAACGCAGACCCATTATCTTTGTTTTTTAGGCAAAACAAGATATTCACAGACATCAACTTTGACCTTGGAAAGCGGTGATTGACATTTTTACCTCTTTTGTGATATATTGCGGAGCAAGCCACTAACTCTTTGTGTTTGGTTCATACTGATTTGGTTCATCCTTGGCCTAACCAATTATGCAATTAATCAAAACAAGTGTCAGATTAATCGATTAAAAAATACTTAAGAAAATCATTAGTTGCAGCGCTACTCGCATGACATGCAAATGACAGTTTCAAACAGGGAGTGTTTTGTGTTTTCTGTAGAGCTTCTAAAAATGAAAACAAGATGGTTTCAGAAGCAGAGATATTAATGGATTATCCTATTACTCACTTGTCTGGTGATATTGGAGCTATATAGTTTCTCATTTAGATAAATGTTTTCAATACCAGACATTCAATTTAACAAGCTTCTTCTTTCTGTTTGCTTTCTGCTTTCTGTCATATTTCAACTGTATGTTTTCTGACTTCTACTGTGCTGCTGGTGTCACACAAGATGGCTTTTAACAACCCAATACCCGGATTGTATAATTAGTCCAATTTCCACAAGTATGTGGGTGCTGTGTTTGCCTGCCTGCATCCATGCATAACATATTTTTTTCTGCATTGTGGTATGAGCAGCAAGGCTTTGTGGGACTGTGGCTGCCTCTGTGTTTAAAAGCTCAGTGTCTAACTGATCTCACAAAATCACACATCTCCAGTTCTATGATTTACTGTATACGAGTCTTGCGCGATTATTTTCCGTGTCATATTTAATTTTTACGTATTACATTACATTAATGATTTTGATGCACTACTTTCATGCATGATGTGCTCAATGAGCCCAGTTTGCAATTTCAGTCCTTGTATACTGTATGTCCAGAGTTTCATTACTTTGCATTTTGTTCTTATACAGTTTAAACTGTATCATTGCCTAGTATTATTTAAACGGATTTTCATTTTTGATTTAATTTTGACTACTTGTTGATAGAAGACGAATGTGATGTTTCAGTTGGTCATGATTTTGTTAATGACATTAAAATACATATGGCACTTTTTCTATACATATATACAATACATTTAACCCCATTTGTCTGATTTTTGTACCAAATGCATCCCCTGGCATCACAGTAAAAGAAGTATAATGTGTTTGGTCATTACACAAGATGTGACCTGACATTAGTTTGAAGGAAGAGCTGCTGCCTAGTTACCTAGTATTGATAATGAAGTGCTGGACAATATCGGTAAGAAAACCAATATGGAGCATCTCTAATTAACACTGCAGGGCTAACTGGAGTCAAGCCTTTAACCATCTGAAGGGACCAAATGGCAACTGGTTTGGGATAATCAAAAGTGGAAAAATAATAATAATAATAATAATAATAATAATAATGCCTTACACTTGTTATGCGGTTTACAAAGACTCTCAAAGCGCTTACACTGAGGTCATTATTCATTCACTCCACACTTGGTGATGGTAAGCCACTTTTGTAGCCACAGCTGCCCTGGGGAAGACTGACAGATGCGAGGCTGCCAGTGTGCGCCATCGGCCCCTCCGACCACCCCCGACACTCACACACACACCACTTTCATACTAGTACTTCAGTCCGAGCAAAAACAGATGGTAAAACAAGGTGCCAATGGTTTGGTAGCAACAACAAAAAAAAGCAACAACAACAAGTTTTCCGCAGTCTTAACTCAAAAATTCAAAGTAGATAAACTACATTGACCAATTTACACAGAAATACACACTATAAACTTGCCATCGTACCTACACTCATTCCTTAAAGGTATTCTTAAATTCACTTGGCTGACTTTGATGTAATCAGCATGGATGTCAGTGCCAGTCTGGATGAGAGCGTGAATGATTGCCAATCCAGGGTTTGAAGTCTGTAAAAGACAACAGCAAAGATGGATAATGTCCTTTTCCACTTCCAGGGACAACACAATCTTGTTAACACTGCTGAAACAATAGCATTGTCCCACCACCAACTATTAACAAATTCACGATAGAATAAATAATGTTAAATGAATCTATGGTGTATGTATGTTTACTAGATGTCAGCAAATCTTGTGGTCAAAAGGCTATTGCTCTATGACAGCAATAGTGACAGTTCAATGGCAGCTTTTAGCCTCCCATTAGAACAGGAGCAGAGGCAGCAACGGAAGTGGCAAACAAAAGAAAATGGCAGCAGACGTAATTGACTGCAGCTGCCGTGGCTTCCATACAGAAAATGTGTGGTTTTAAGCCAAACAGGCTTGTAATGGCATGCATCATTCCTGTATGTTTCAAATGTTCATGTGTAGTTAAATACTAACAAATGCAAAGGTGATTATTTTACTCATGTGATAAAAATGTTTTAATGCTTGACTTGAGATGCAGAAATACGGAGAAAAAGGTGTATTATACATTGGCATGCAAATATGTGTTCACTAACTGTGCAAGCCATGTAACATGACTTTCCCATTTGCACACCTTTGTATTTTGCACATAACATAAAAAATGCCCACACTGAGTCTAATGGCTGCTTTCATGCAGTCTTTCCCTTTCTTCTCTCTTCTGTTGTAAAAGTCTGCTCACCTCCTGGTGGGTTTGGCTTTATAATCCTCCATCATGCCAGTCAAATTCATTAATTCACTCACCTTAGAAATATATTAAATGCATCTGATTTTGAAAGGAGGAAAAAAAACAAAAACGCTGGCTTTTCCTCTGTGGAAAGACGGCAGTGACAGGGACATTCCACCTGAAGCACACCTCCACCCTTAACATAGCTGGCCCCTTGGAGGGATATGTTTGGATGTGGCAGATCTCCAATATGGTGGCAACGTTGACGTATGATTCACGTCATCCGGCAAACTCACACATGCGCAACAAGTCCACCTACCCGACTCACCAAACCCGTGAAATTACAGGTTCACCACTCACTTAACGACACCCGCATGCCGGCGTTGGCAAGTGAGACTAGAGAGTTGCACAACAACACCATGTTACCTAATCTCTTTTTTAATTTACTGTAATTTTTGGTGTTTAAGCCGTACACACAAAATGTATAGAGAAAAACAGATTTGTACATATACAAGCCACACGCATATCCACATCATAAAATGGCATGTTGTGATGCGCACGAGTCCGTGAGGATCAGGTAGCCCTTTATCTGACAGGAGCCAATCATGAGCTATGAGAAAACTCACAACAAGCTTATCAAACCATCAGAAATCACAGGAGGTCATTACTCACCCTAACAGTCTGACTCGCGATGTCATCTGAGAAACAGTGCTAAAATCATCACACAGCAACTTAACACACAAAAGGTAGGTAAGAAATATACCAGGCAAGTACCCATACCCATTTAAAATAAAATAAAAAAACCCGACCACTTTAACTTCTTTCCATCATGCATTGCGTTCATTGGCTGTGGCTGCCAGGCGCCTCATTAATTCATTCAGCTGCTTGTCTTCACCAGAGGGAGGTCCAGAGTGAGCCTATCATGCCTTAATATAGGACATCCCTGCAGTCATGGTAAAAAATATTGGCATGCCAAAAACGCCATGACTGTGTGTACATACCCATAATTTACCACGCTCTGGTGCGCCGCAACAACTTGATTTGCTTGTTACTTGATATGAATGTGCTCACACATCGCTAACACAATCCAGCACATATTTGTTGGACTGCGTACACTCACTCTTTCATGGTGTGTGTGTGTGTGTGTGTGTGTGTCAGGCTCTCATTTGTCACTGAAAGGGCGGCACATGTGTATTTGTCACATAATTGGCATGTTCCCCGCCAAAGTGTGGTTTTACTCAATGGATATTACACTATGATACCAACACAGCACCCCGACACACTCACACACACATCCATAGTGTACAAAGAGAGTCCCAAACATGTGCACATGCTTCACTAAACAACGGAGCCTCAGCCCTGCTCATTAGCTGCTCAGGCGTGATGATGAAAAACAGGGTGACTGCTGTGCAAGTACACACACGCACGTACACAACAATGCAGCAGAAATATACACACACGCATTGTTGGTGTTCACACCACACAGAAGCAAATCAAGACCAGGTTCAAGGAAAGAGAAAGAAGCACAGCTGAGCATAAAAAGTGCTCAGAGGCGATTCACCTTTATATTGCTAATCAGAAACACAAGCTCCTTCTCTGAGATCAAGGGTGTGTAAGGCACTTACATTTTGAATCTCAGCCTGAGGAGACTGCTCTCCTATTACTTGAGGGAAACGTGATATATAGTGTAGGACCGTCACACACCAGCCTCAGGTAATCACTGATATGAGTGTTAAACTGTCCAGATTTGCCAGTAGCGGCGGAGATTAAATTTATCTCACGCCAACAAGACTGACTATGGCTCAGATCGATCTTGGTTTAAATAGAAAGGGGGATTATTTATCTTCCTGCCACTGGATTGCAGATACACCAAGTAGCAAAAGACCTCGTAAAACTACACATCTTTTTCCGTCAACGTGCTATGTGATGAATAAATCATTTGCTGTAAATATAATACAACTGATCATCGTATTTCATATCATGCAGGATGATTTTGTACATGCACACGTGAAAATCCCGTCTCGTAAGATCATGCAGATTCAATGAAGCTTCAATGGTAGAACTTATTATTACATTAGTACATATTATTACAAGTCCAGTTAGATAAACGTTTGTAAAAGGCTCCATACTCATTCATTCATTCATTTTCTATACCGCTTATCCTCATTAGGGTCACGGGGATGCTGGAGCCTATCCCAGCTGGCTTTGGGCGAGAGGCGGGGTACACCCTGGACTGGTCGCCAGTCAATCGCAGGGCAGGCTCCATACTGTGTTTTTTAATTTATTTCATTTCTGCCTTGAATTGGCTAACTTTGGCCTGTTTTGTTCTTTCAGTGAAGCAAAAAATACCTCAAACGGAATTACTCCTTAATACCGTAATCCCTCTTTTATCGCTGTTACCCGACCATAAATTTATTTAACTAGAATATTTTCTCAGTTAGCTTAGTAAACCTGTTTACAACCTTCTAAATATGTTTTTTAAACATTATTAGAGCCATCTAAACATGAAAAAGCCTACAGTCACATATAGTCACACTCGTATTACCCAATACAAAATAAGAGTAAATAAGCCCTTTAGGTCATGAATAAGAGTTGCTGTAAATGTGGACGATGAATGAGAAGCGAACAGGAAGTGACATCGGGGGTTCAGAGTTGCCAGTGTTTTAATGAAATATTTTTATTTGGGATTATTGTGCCTGTTGTGAGATAAATCAAACCATAAAAGCCTGTTGTCCTGGCAATTAAGTCAGGTGCTTGTGTGTCTCCCAAAACATTACAGTACCATTACTGACATTTATTGATCAGTGAAGAAAGCATATAATTCACAGCGTCTTTGAATGTGTCTTATGAATGCCTTATATTTGTGCTACAGTTTGTTGCCCATTTTTTAGCTTAATTTGAGAAAATAAATGTGAAATGTGCTTCAATATGCATCATTTTTACTAATAATAGGCCATATTCAACCACAAAGCATCATTTATTAATTTAGTTTAAAAAAAAAGTTTGACAGAGTGAAGCCATAACATTCAAATTGTTATTAGGGAATGTAATTATTGTGGATTTTTTGAAAAACCTCCTAATCATACCATACCGGTGCATAACGTGACATTCGGAGTTCCGATGTCCATGAATGCACCTTGCGTGTGATTGGTGTAGAATGAGAAGGTGTTAGGTGGATAGGACGGTGAGCGCTGCTGTTGACGTGTTAAGGTCAAAATAAAGTTTAAAAAAAAAGAGTATCAGACTCTGTGTGACTCTGTTGGGAAGTTACAATAATAACTCGACACATTTCATTGTCTGTAATGATGACAGTGTTGTTATAATAACGCCTACACCGTTACTCCTACCATTGTTAAAGTCACCGTCCAATCAATTCCACTTTTCAGACAAAAATATGACATTTAAGTCTCGCTTACCCTAAAATCTACCCCTCATACTAAACTAGAAATAGTCAAATCCTTTTTCAAACTGGGAGAAATACTTTTACTGTATTGTACGACAAAAATAACATTTCAGACGTTTCTGCCTAAATGCAAACTAAGCTGCTTCAGCAACCCCAAGCAGTGACATCATTAGTCATGTTTAGCCATCAGGCAAAATGTAGGGACGCAACAGGCCACATTTTTTAACTTCCGATCCCGATACCTGGATCTTGGATATCTACCGATACCAATACAATTCCAATACCAGGACCGTATTTGCATTACTATGCAACCACAGCAAAAAAAATATCAGCAATGTAGAAGAATGTCAGCAAACGTAGTTGTCTCCACACATGCACACAAGCGCTCGGCCTGACGTGATTTGTGTTTTGTGTGGCTGTGAACGCACCAGGCGCTGCACTTGTGCGTGTGCGGTGCGAGAACGACTGCAGTGCATGAGTGAAAAGAGATACTTTTGCTAATGCTCTTTTGGCTAAGTTAAGATGATATTCTTCTCGGTATGTTTACCAACAACAAGGTGACAACATAAAAAAACGGACATGGCTCATAGAACGAAAAACTCAGAAGGCGGTATCAGGAATTTCCAAGAAATGAATTACATTGGTATAGGAAACCGACACCAATATCTCATCAGATCAGCTCCATCCCTAGCCAATCTTATGGCACTCAGCTGTCCAGAACCGCTTAATGTTTAGGCCCTATCCCTGTATAATATGTTTTTGGCAAATCCACTAATTTTTCAAATTATTTCATGTGTGTCTCCATGCAGGGCCAAACATTTTGTGGCGCCAAAGCTGACTTTTTGTTTTCAAACAGCAGTGTGTCCAGCAGTCTTTGTAGTTAAAGTCATCACAATGTGGGGCTGTCCCGACCCAATATTGACAAGAAAAACAAGGATTATCTAAAATCTCAGAAATTGGCACTCCAAGCAGTCAATTCCAGACGCTGCCCTAGCACGCCCCAGTTTAACGAAGTCAATAAGTCAGTATTTCTCATACATACAGTGGCTAATTATTGTTTTCTGTTTAAGTAACTTGATCTAACCTTTTCTAATGTTGCATACTACACGATAAGTTATGCCTCATGCTGACATCAAATTGATATCAGTATCAGCCGATGTTTAAGGCTGGAATTTTGGTATTGTATCAAAAGTGAACAAGTTGAATCGGGCTACCCCATCACCGTCCACCACGGCATTATCTACAGTTACAGTAATCATTTTGTTGGAGCTCATGCACACAGAGCATTTTTGTGTCTTCCTCTATGGCAAGATTACAGCGCTTCATAAAGCCTAACATATACAATATACGATGTTATTTTAACTGTTGTAGTAAAGAGCCTTAAATAATGATCATTAAAGGCACACATTTAAGTGGTAAATGTTTTTAATACACTACTGTTATTTATCATTAGTTAAGATTTTCAAAAGTCATGTGAAAAAAGGATGACGTGTCCCTTTTATATCCCCAAGGGGTGTCCTAATTTTTTTCAAATTTCTATAGCTTTAGTTCAAGTGACAGCAAAACAAGTTAATCTTGTTACTTTCGCCATGCAGATTACCAAATGAAAGGCATATTTCCCGTGTTAGTTGTGCACTCAAATGACATGCACTCAGTTCCGTTGACACACACCTGCTCTGGGTGCAGCTTCAAAATGCAAAAAAAGCAATGGGAGTGAGACAAAAAATGGGTATGGAATTTATTGCAACAAGCATTTAAGTGTATTAGGCTGTTCATCGGCTAATTAAAAGTTTAAGACCACAGCCTGCAAAAGCCAAAATCTTGGCAAAAATGTGAATTCAGTGTAATTTTCTGTCAAGTATTCACACGGTCAAGATCTCTTGCTGGCAAAGGCAAAAAGCTTTCTCTCTTTGAGCGCCGTCAAATTGTTGAGATGTATAAACAAGGCCTCCCGCAGTGTGCCGTTGCTGTTGACGTTGAACGTAGCGAGACGCTCATTTTAAACTTCTTAAAAGATTCTGGGTGAACAAAACAGTCATCTGGTAGACTGTGACAAAGTGAATGAGTTTAGAACTCATTGCTTGTCCATTTACGATTCAGATTTAGTAGTGTGCTGGGGGAGCAGCTTGAAGAAGAAGGACGCCACACGCCTGGAGAAACTGGTGAGGAAGGCAGGCTCTGTCATTGGCACTGAGCAGGACAGCCCGACATCTGTGGCAGAGCAAAGAACACTGACGAGGCTCCAGTCCATCATGGACAACCAGCATCAACCAATGCACAGCATCATCTCCTATCGCCGTTCTGCTCCACTACAGACTGAGAAGATCATTCCTCCCCCACACTGTGAGGCTTTTCAATGCAGCAGAGTGGGAGAGAGATAAAAAAACACACACCCGACTGGACTTTTTACTTAATTATGTTTTATATTATTATGTATTCATATGAATTATTATTTATTGATTAATATTAATATTATTTGTATTTAGTTACCTATTATTTATTTTTCTTTCTATTCTATTTCCCATATGTGTGTTGGTGATCTGTGATCAATTGATTAAGTTTATAAGATGCCATTCTTGGACAGCTGCTTGAAACCTAAATTTATCTTGGAGATGAATAAAGTATCTATTTATCAATCTATTTATGATCTATCTATGAATTCACATAATTTAATTACAGTGGTATGAAAAGGTCTTTGCCCCCTTCCTGATTTATTTATTTTTTGCATGTTTGTCACACTTTAATGATTTGATCATCAAACAAATTTCAACATTAGTCAATGCCAACACAACTGAACATAAAATGCAGTTTTTCTTTCCATTATTACTGGAGAAAAAAAACCAAACCTACATGGCCCTGTGTGGAAAAAGTGATTGCCCCTTAAACCTAATAAGTGCCCTTAGTAGCAACAACTGCAATTAAGTGTTTACCATCCATCCATCTTCTTCCGCTTATCCGAGGTCAGGTTGCGTGGAAAGCAGCAAGCAAGGAAGCCCAGACTTCCATCTCCTTAGCCACTTCATCTAGGTCCTCCCGACGGATCGCGACGCGTTCCCAGGCCAGCCGAGAGACATAGTCTCTCCAACGTGTATTCGGTCTACCCCGAGTCCTCCTACCGGTCAGACGTGCCCTGAACACTTCCCCAGGGAGGCGTCCGGGAGGCATCCTAACCAGATGCCCGAGCCACCTTATCTGGTTCTTCTCAATGCAGAGGAGGAGCCAAGTCTCTTCCGGATGACAGTGCTTCTCACCCTATCTCTAAAGGAGAGCTCAGCCACCCTGCGGAGAAAACTCATTTTGGCCGCTTGTACCCGCGATATTGTTTGTTTTAGTTATGGCCTTTTGATCAGCTGACTAATAGCTTATTTCAGCTTAATGTTTGTTGATCAAATGTTGTTTTTGTCTCACTTCCATTTCTTTTTTTTTTTTTGCATTTTGAAGGTCTGCTTAGAACCTCCTTAAATTCTTGTAATTTTTCACTGGGTGTTAAAATTTTGATCAGGAGTGTATTTATCTTTTTTACACTTTTTATCACTGACAGGGAGAAGGAGAAGTGACGTTTCCAAGCAGACTGAGTAAGTCTGTTCACGTTTCAGCACATTTAGAGAACAGTTGTTTGGATACTGCGCCTCAGATAAAGGAAAGTTTGGGACTGTTTGTGAATTACCAGAGGGTCCCTCTGCCATCATCTGTCCTAACTACTTTTCCTCGACCCAGACCGGGGAAAACACGTCAAATTTTCATGCCAAGTTTCAAGGCTGTAATCGCTGAGTAATCGCTGCTGCTCAGCCGTCTTATATTTTGCCATTGATCTGTCAGTGTCAATCACTGCCAGTCAAAGAACAAACCAGTTGAGGCTGATTTGTGTGTGTGTGTCTTACAGTATATCATACACCGCGCAACACTCCAAAAAAATTTATTACTGTAGTAATACTGTATTGTAGGCAGAATGGCTCTTTATGTTTTTTTGTTTAGTCTGATTACCGCAAAGCGTTCTCAACCTGACATCTCAGTCACAATAGTGGCAGTTCAGAAAACTCACTTGCGGACATTTGATAGATGGTAATCACACCATAATTTCACTCACATTCTACAGTTGTTTCCTGGCGGATGACAGCAGTCCATCCAGCCATCCATTTTCCTGCGCTTATCCGGGTCCGGGTCACGGGGGCAGCAGCTTCAGTAGGGAAGTCCAGACTTCCCGGTCCCTAGCGACCTCTTCCAGCTCGACCGGGAGGACACCAAGGCGTTCCCAGGCCAGCTGTGAGACATAGTCCCTCCAGCGTGTCCTAGGTCTTCCCGGGGGCCTTCTCCCGACTGGGCATGCCCGAAACACCTCACCAGGGAGGCGCCCGGGAGGCATCCGGACTAGATGCCCGAGCCACCTCAACTGGCTCCTCTCGATGTGAAGGAGCAGCGGCTCTACTCTGAGCTCCTCCCGGATGGCCGAGCTCCTCACCCTATCTCTTAGGGTGAGTCCAGCCACCCTACGAAGGAAACTCATTTCCGCCGCTTGTATCCGCGATCTCGTTCTTTCGGTCATGACCCATAACTCATGACCATAGGTGAGGGTGGGAACGTAGATCGATCGGTAAACAGAGAGCTTTGCCTTCCGGCTCAGCTCTCTCTTCACCACGACGGTCCGGTACAGCGACCGCATTACTGCAGATGCTGCACCGATCCGTCTGTCGATCTCACGCTCCAACCTTCCCTCACTCGTGAACAAGAACCCGAGATACTTGAACTCCTCCACCTGAGGCAAGACCTCACTCCCAACCCGGAGGGTACAGTCCACCCGTTTCCGACTGAGAACCATGGCCTCGGATTTGGAGGTGCTGAGTCTCATCCCAGAAGCTTCACACTCAGCTGCAAACCGCTCCAGTAAACGCTGAAGGTCACAGCCTGATGAGGCCATAAGGACCACATCGTCTGCAAATAGCAGAGACGAGATCCTAAGGTCACCAAGCTGGACTCCCTCAACACCTTGACTGCGCCTAGAAATTCTGTCCATGAAGATTATGAACAGAATCGGTGACAAAGGGCAGCCTTGGCGGAGGCCAACGTTCACCGGAAACAAGCTCGACTTACTGCTGGCAATGCGAACCAGGCTCCTGCTTCGATTGTACAAGGACCGAATGGCACGTAGAAGCGGACCATCAATCCCGTACTCCCGGAGCACCCCCCACAGGACACCACGAGGGACACGGTCGAATGCCTTTTCCAGGTCTACAAAGCACATGTAGACTGGTTGGGCAAACTCCCACATACCCTCGAGTACCCTTGCAAGGGTGTAGAGCTGGTCCAGTGTTCCGCGACCGGGACGAAAACCACATTGCAGCTCCTCTAACCGAGGTTCGACTAACGGTCGTACCCTTCTCTCCAGCACCCTGGAGTAGACTTTCCCAGGAAGGCTGAGGAGTGTGATCCCCCTATAGTTGGAACACACCCTCCGGTCACCCTTTTTAAAAATGGGGACCACCACCCCGGTCTGCCAGTCCAGAGGTACTGTTCCTGACTTCCATGCAATGTTGTAGAGGCGTGTCAACCAACACAGTCCTCCAACATCCAGAGCCTTGAGAAATTCTGAGCGGAACTCGTCTACCCCCGGAGCCTTGCCACTGGGGAGTGATTTGACTACCCCAATTACCTCAGCCACGGTGATAGAACTGTCCACGTACGTATCCTCAGACTCTGCTTCCTCTATGGAAGGCATGTCAGTGGGATTGAGAAGGGCCTCGAAGTATTCCTTCCACCGACCAACTATATCCACAGTCGTGGTCAGCA
This sequence comes from Oostethus manadensis, assembly GCA_024372805.1. Taxonomy (NCBI): domain Eukaryota; kingdom Metazoa; phylum Chordata; class Actinopteri; order Syngnathiformes; family Syngnathidae; genus Oostethus; species Oostethus manadensis. The sequence goes on from QODF01000018.1 coordinate 264,766, forward strand.
AGCCCCCGTCCGCACTGTAAACAGTGTGAACTGGGGGCTGCTTCCCCTTTCTGAGGTGTCGGACGGTTTGCCAGAACCTCTTCGAGGCCGACCGAAAGTCGTGCTCCATAGCCTCACCGAACTCCTCCCACACCCGAGTTTTTGCCTCGACCACCGCCGAAGCCGCGTGCCGCTTGGCCTGCCGGTACCTGTCAGCTGCTTCGGGAGTCCCGCAAGCCATCCATGCTCGATAGGACTCCTTTTTCAGCTTGACGGCAGCCCTAACCCCCGGTGTCCACCATCGGGTTCGGGGCTTGCCACCACGACTGGCACCGACCACCTTGCGGCCGCAACCACAACTGGCTGCCTCAGCAATAGAGGCACGGAATACGGCCCATTCGGACTCAATATCCCGGTCCTCCCTCGAAATGCAGGCGAAGCTCTGCCGGAGATGAGAGTTGAAGACTCGACGAACGGGAGATTCTGCCAGACGTTCCCAGCACACCCTCACTACGCGTTTGGGTCTGCCAGGTCTGTCCGGCATCCTTCCCCGCCATCTAATCCAACTCATCACCAGGTGGTGGTCAGTTGACAGCTCAGCCCCTCTCTTCACCCGCGTGTCCAGAACATACGGACGCAGGTCTGATGATACGACCACAAAGTCGATCATAGACCTGCGACCTAGGGTGTCCTGGTGCCAAGTGCACTTATGGGCATCCTTATGTTCGAACATGGTGTTCGTTATGGACAAACTGTAATTCGCACAGAAGTCCAGCAACAACACACCGCACGGGTTCAGGTCAGGGAGGCCGTTCCTCCCAACCACGCCCCTCCAAGTCACACTGTCATTGCCCACATGGGCGTTGAAGTCTCCCAGCAGAACTATGGAGTCACCAGCTGGGGTGCTCTCCAGCACCCCTCTGATAGACTCCAAGAAGGCTGGGTACTCTGAACTGCCGTTCGGCGCATAGGCACAAACCACAGTCAGGACCCTTTCCCCAGCCCTAAGGCGTAGGGAAGTAACCCTCTCGTTTACTGGGGATGACTCCAACACAGAGGCACCAAGCCGGGGGGCTAACAATAAGCCCACACCAGCTCGCCGCCTCTCCCCTGCGGCAACTCCAGAGAAGAACAAGGTCCAGCCCCTCTCAAGGAATTTGGTTCCAGAGCCTAAACTGTGGGTTGAGGTGAGTCCGACTATATCTAGTCAGAATCTCTCCGCCTCTTCCACAAGCTCGGGCTCCTTCCCCACCAGAGAAGTGACATTTCATGTCTCAAGAACCAGATTTGGCCGCCGAAGACCAGGTCGCCCGGACACCCGCCCTCGACCACTGCCCAAATCACACAGCACCAGACCCCTATGCTTGCCCCTGCAGGTGGTGGGTCTGCGGGGGGGAGTTCCCGTGTGGCTTCTTCGGGCTAGGCCCGGCCAGGTCCCACGGGTGAAGACCTGACCACCAGGCGCTCGCCTGCGGGGCAGGATTACTATTGCAACAACCCATCATCAGTAGGGTAAAACTAACCTGTCTCACGACGTTCTAACCCAGCTCACGTTCCCTATTATTGTGAATTGATGTTCTTGTGTTTCAAGTACATGGGCCAGACATGGGCATCAAAGAGGCCGTGGGGTCTGGTACCGTGTAGTTCCTTGGAGTAAAAAAAAAAAAAAAGTGCACTTTTCTTTTCAAAATGTGAAGGACTCGGACATGGTTCTTGGTTTTGGTCTGCACTTGGTTGACAGCAAGTTGCCCCACGTGGAGAGTGGACTTGGAAGGAAAATGACGTGGGAGGATGTATGACAGCAGTATGTTTTCATTTTGTTATTGCTGTTAAGTTTCTGGTTTCATGAGCACTTTAAATTTGGGTGCTGAGGAGGAACCTAAAAATCTATATCTAATTCTAAAGTGTTGCCACCTTGGCGCCTTTGTCACTAAACCCTCTTGGTGACATATTTTCTCAAACGCGACTAGGGACTTCTTCCGGCGTCATTGCAGTGTTTTAGGGGACTTACTGCTGAGAGGTCCGCCTCGACCAAAAGCAGTCACAAGCTGTCAGTGCAGCTCACGCAGCACACTGAGAGCATAGGGGAGTTCTACGCATCCATGAATTATGCATGATCAAGGCGCGATGCTACTGGGGTGGATCTTACCATGGTTTACAAATCAGTGTATGGTATGGAAAAATTTCTTAATCTTCATTAAATGACTAATCTTTATACTCAAGCCTTATTCTGACTTAGTGTGTGATGGATGAATGTTGTGTGATAAACAAAACAAGAAGTCTTAACTGCAAGATCGCTTTAGCTTGAGTTGACGAACAGATGGCCGGACATTCTCTTTCAGGATTTTTTGGTAGACAGTAGAATTCCTGCTTCCATCTATCACAGCAAGCCTTCCAGGTCCTGAAGCAGCAAAACAACCCCAGACCATTTTGTGTTCAATTATGTTATCTTTGACTAATAGTTAACTATTTTTTATGAGCAGAAACATTTAAGTGTGACAAACATGCAAAAGAATAAAAAGTCAGGAAGGGGGCAAATAGTTTTTCACACCACTGTAGTCATGGTCAATGTGAAATTAACCAAGAAAAAGGTTTATTTGTAGTTCTTGTAATTCTAGTAATTAGGTACTACTAGTACTAGTAGTTCTAGTAATTGAGGTGTTTTTACTCACTTTTTTGTATTGCCTACTGTTTTCCCTACAACATCTCTTACAACATACATAATATGCAAACTACGCAATGACAACAGTGGTTGAGCTGAAAGAGTTAGAAAAACCTGGAGTAGCATGTGCTTTACACATGCCGATTAGAGTCCAGTGATGAACATGTACGCCACCTAAATGTGTGCTAATGTTCTCACTGGATGGATGACACTTCCTAAAGGGAAATACTCTGTTGGCAGGATGAAAGAAATACAAGTTGACAGGAGGGATTATTTAATATTTCACACCTTGTTCACACCTACACTATCTAATCACCCAGTGTCCTGTGGGCAGTTCTTGTATACACACAAATGAACACACACACACACGCTATAAAAACTTTCACCAAATCTCCTTCCCGCTTTTCCATCTTCACTTACGAATGAACATTATTTATTTGATGACTCCAGTACTCTGCTGTTCTATAAGACCGTAGGAAAGTAAGTCTTATATGGGTAAAATTCATTAAACGTTGCAGGAGCAAGGGTTTCAAATGATTACAGGTTATTTTATATGATTTTGTAATAATTTGTTTTAAGGTATAGAAACTAGAGTTGCGACAATTAATCAACGATTAATCACTTAATCACTATTTTGGTATCCAATTCACTATTTTTTTTATTATAAATGTAAATATCATATTAATATAATATCAATTTCGATTCATATTGTTTTGGTCCCTCTAGGGCTGCGGTGCTAACACGTTTTCAGCTGGAAAAACAAAGTGAAGACTTTTGAGCGGCCTAGTCGAAGTCCTGACTTGAATCCTATTGAGATGCTGTGGCATGACCTTAAAAGGCGGCTAATACTGGAAAAACCTCCAGTGTGGCTGAGTTACAACAATTTTGCAAAAATGACTGAGCCAGTTGTGTTGTCATTGACTAATATTTAAATGTGTTTGATGATCTGATACCTTTAAGTGTGAGAAACATGCAACAAAATAAGATATTGGGAAGAGGGCAAACACCACCGTATTTAAAATCTAACTGGTAAATTGTGAAAGTACTGTAGTATACTAAATACTAATGATTAGTATTTCACACTCACTGACAGAAAAGAATATATTAAAAATCTTTCAGCAATGTGCATCAAGATATGCACACAAATTCAGCTATGACGGTGGAAAACAGTGATTGATATTTTGGCCTTTTTTATATTATATCATATATACATTATACCAACTGTTTTTATTTCATATTGTTTTGGTCCCTCTCGGGCTTTTATTGCATATAAATGCAAAATAAATCATGAAATACCAGTTTCACACATTTCTATACATACAAAGCCATCAGTTTACTTTTTTTCTACATAACTAGCCACTACAAGTGAACTGACTTTTGTTATAGATAAAGACATCTTAATAATAAATGAGTTTATTTGTAATCTGATTAAAAGTTGCATTTCTGTGTGTTGCAGGTCACATACAGGGAACGAACCGCCTGGTTTAGGTGGTCCGATACCCCATATTCCCGGAGCACTCCCCACAGTATTCCCTGAGGAACACGGTCGAATGCCTTGTCCCTAGTCCACAAAACACATGTAGACTGGTTGGGCAAACACCCATGCACCCTCAAGGACCCTGCCAAGAGTATAGAGCTGGTCCACAGTTCCACGACCAGGACGAAAACCACACTGCTCCTCCTGAATCCGAGATTTGACTATCTGGCGGATCCTCCTCTCCAAACCCTGAATAGACCTTACCGGGAAGGCTGAGGAGTGTGATCCCACTATAGTTAAAACACACCCTCCGGTCCCCCTTCTTGAAAAGCGGGACTACTACCCTGGTCTGCCAGTCCAGGGGCACCGATCTCGATGTCCACGCGAGGCTGCAGAGTCGTGTCAACCAAGACACGCCCACAGCATCCAGGGCCTTAAGGAACTCCAGGCGGATCTCATCCATCCGTCGGTGCCCCTGGACTGGCAGACCGGTGTGGTCGTCCCTGGAACGTGAGATGGACAGGCGTATTGGTGGAGCGTCTACAGTGATGCGGACTCTGCACCGGTAAGTCGTAGTGAAGAGAGAGCTGAGCCGAAAGGCGGAGCTCTCAATTTACCGGTCGATCAACGTTCTTACCCTCACCTATGGTCATGAGCTTTGGGTAGTGACCGAAAGGACAAGATCACGGGTACAAGCGGCCGAAATGAGTTTTCGTCGCAGGGTGGCTGGGCTCTCCCTTAGAGATAGGGTGAGAATCACTGTCATCCGGGAGAGACTCGGAGTAGAACCGCTGCTCCTCCCCATTGAGAGGATTGAGGAGGTCTTCAAAGTATTCCCTCCACCGGACCACAACATCTTGAGTTGAGGTCAGCAGCACACCGTCCCCACAATACACGATGTTGACTGTGCACTGCTTCCCCCTCCTGAGACAGCGGATGGTGGACCAGAATCGTGGGATTACCGCCACGACAGGCACCGACCACCTTACGGCCACAGCTCTGATCAGCCGCATCAACAATGGAGGCACAAAACATCGCCAACTCGGACTCAATGCCTGCCTCCTTCAGAACTTGGTCAAAGCTCTCTCGCAGGTGGGAGTTAAAACTCCTTCTGATAGGGGACTCTGCCAGACGTTGCCAACAGACCCTTACAATGCGTTTGGGTCTGCCAGGTCTGATCGGCATCCTACCCCACCATCGGAATCGACTCACCACCAGGTGGTGATTGGTTGACAGCTCCCCCCCTCCCTTCACCTGAGTGTCCAAAACATGTGGTCGCAAGTCCAACGACATAACCACAAAGTCAATCATCGAACTGCGGCCCGGGGTGTCCTGGTGCCAAGTGCACGTGTGGACACCCTTTTGCTTGAACATGGTTTGTTATAGACAATCTGTTAAGGGCACAGAAGTCCAATAACAAAACACTGCTCGGGTTAAGATCGGGGGGGCCGTTCCTCCCAATCACACATTTCCAGGTCTCACTGTCGCAGCTAACATGAGCGTTGAAGTCACCCAGTACAACAAGGGAATACCCCGAGGGAGCACTCTCTAGTACTCCCTCTAAGGACTCCAAAAAGCGTGGGTATTCAGAACTGCTGTTTGGTGCATAAGCACAAACAACAGTCAGGACCCGTCCCCCCACCCAAAGGCGTAGGGACACTACCCTCTCGCTTACCGGGTTAAACTCCAACGTGCAGGCTTGGAGCCGGGGGGCAACAAGAATTGTCACCCCTGACCGTCGCCTCTCATTGCCGGCAACACCAGAGTGGAATGAAGTCCAGCCCCTCTCGAGAGGACTGGTTCCAGTGACCTTGCTGTGCGTTGAGGTGAGTCCGACTATTTCTAGCCTGAATTTCTCCACCTCACACACCAGCTCAAGCTCCTTCCCCACCAGAGAGGTGACATTCCACGTACCGACAACTAGCAGAGGCAAGGCCTCCGCCTATGGCTGCAAGCCAGCTCACTTAGCACCCGACCCTTTTGGTCCCTCCTACGAGTGGTAAGCTCATGGGAGGGGGGACCCATGTTACCTTTTGGGGCTGTGTCCGACCGGGCCCCATTGATGCAGGCCTGGCCACCAGACGCTCGCCATCGTGCCCCACCTCCAGGCCTGGCTCCTTTTTATCCACAATGTAGTGGTGGCTAGTCATAATGGTGAGACGTTCAGTTAAGCATTTAATGCTGACATTACACACCACCGAAAGGGGCTGGTTTTTTGGTATGGCTAATGACTTTTTAATGATCCATGAAAGTTACTCAAGTTTGGCAAATGTTTCAGACAGTGTTAGATGTTTGAAGGAGCCAGAGGTTTGTTTCTTCACATTTGTGGTCTCGCAAAAGTCCTCACACTATTTTTTTGTGATGCTGCTTCATATGCAATGTCTTTTTCGGACTTTAACGGAAAAATACTGCCATCCCATCACACCTACGAATGGACTGCTTGTATCAGAATAATTACAATGGAGATTGTACAGGCAAGATGATAATCTAATATCTGATATCCGACATCTGATTTTAATATTACATCCAGAACCCCCAAACGATGTAACATCTCAGTGACCGTTGCCATGTTATTGTTATACAATTTCATCTCGGTAAGCCTATAGATTAAAATTTTATGTCACAAAATGGGCCGCACGGTGGCTGAGTGGTTAGCACATTGGCCACACAGTCAGGAGATCTTGAAAAACCTGGGTTCAAATCTCCGTTGGGCATCTCTGTGTGGAGTTTGCATGTTCTCCCCATGCGTGAGTGGGTTTTCTCCGGGTACTCCGGTTTCCTCCCACATTCCAAAAACATGCATGTTAGCTTAATTGGTGAGTCTAAATTGTCCATAGGTATGAATGTGAGTGTGACTGGTTGTTTGTCTATATGTGCCCTGCGATTGACTGGCGACCAGTCCAGGGTGTACCCCGCCTCTCGCCCAAAGTCTGCTGGGATAGGCTCCAGCATCCCCGTGACCCTAATGAGGATAAGCGGTATAGAAAATGAATGAATGAATGAATGTCACAAAAAGCGGTCGACCTCGGCCTCGACATCAGCTGAAGCGGACACATTTTAGTAATAAGAAGAACATGTATAGACTTGATGAGGTGGTTGACTTAAACGTGTTTCACTGTATAACCATGCAACTTCTTACACCAAAACATATAAGTCAGGGAATACACATGAACGTGTGTGTTGACCTCCAGCAAATTATCCAGTGGTTGACATCCTCACGTTACATACTTTCTTTATGCAGTAATCCCCGTTTATCGCAGTTATCACAGTATTACATACCAAAGGGTGACGAGTGAAAAAGTAGAATACCTTGTTTATAAATTTAACATTTTTGTAGTTACAGTGAAGAAAACTGATTACAACCTTCAAAATTCCGTTTTTAACATTACCTTTACACTTATTATACATAATAATAGAAAATAAGCAATCGAAAACATAAATAAGACTCGTGCTCGTGTGTGTTGCTGCAAATGTGTTCCGTTGCTAGGCGAGAAGAGTGGAGGGTGGATAGGTAGTGACGTCGGAGGTTCACAGATGAAATGTACCCAGGTGTGAGTTACGGCCGCAACAGGGCGTCGTGCTTGTCCCTGTTGTGAGATACTTCCAACCTGCACTAAAAGCCTGTTGTTCTGGCGATCAAGTCTGATGCTTGTGTGTCTCACTAAACATTACTACTGACACCTAGTGATACTACGTGTCGTTACACCATCTTTGAATGCATCTTCGGATTATATTTGAGTTCATTTGGCCATTTTTATCCTTGAAAAATGCTTAATTTAGGCAATAAACGCATATTTCCTGAGTAATAATGAACTGTATTTAACCACAAAACAGCATAATTTATTAAGTGAAAAAAAAAATTCTACTTTACTCTGCACCTCTTCATGTACAAAAGAGGATAACAAAGCGGTACATAATGTGGGGGAAAAGGCTTCTATTTAAAAGCCAGAATTTTCTGAGGTAGGGAATAATCCTAATACTCCCTGTGATGAAGAATTAAGGCTTAAAGTCAAAGTCATAAGGAGGCCCACAAAGATCTTATTAGACGTTTTTAGAAGAAGGTCGGTTGTACATTTCTTTCAAATGCCATTCCTAATTGCATCTGCTAATATCACAACCAGTGAGAAGTAATTTATTTTCTTTCCACTCCAATTTGCACTTTCATTTTATTATGTACAGTATGCATTTTGTACAAGTTCTTTATTAGTCCCTTATGTCGGCCTATACTGGAACGTTCCGTGACTATCAAAGTATGCAATGTATGGGAGAGAATGTGAATCATCTCTTTTGAAAATGGCATAGCATTTTGCGGATTAATATGTATACAAGCGCGTATGTACACAAACAAACCATACTACACACAAAAGTGCAGTGCAAAGTGAAGTATGCATGCATGCATGCATGCATGCATGTAATTCAAATGTATGCGAGTGCAGGTTATGCATGTCCTTTATTGGTTGTTTGCGTGCAATTATTGTAGTCACGACACACGGGAGTGCAGTGACACTATTGGGGACTCACCCACAATGAGCCACAGGAGCGTCTGTCTCTGCTGGGCTGCCCTGATCTGCGCAACCATCCTCCTGCAAGATCTTCTGACACAACTTGGTGAAGGGCAGCACAACTCACTGGAGCTCAAAGTGCTGGTGGACACCAACGGAGACACGGCCGGGTCCATCTAGTTGCGTCACTACAGCGAGAGCTGCTTTCTGCCTGCAGCGCAAACTCTTCGTCGTGCCTCAAGCCGATGTGAATGAAGCTGATCCCGGTCATACAGTCACAGGGATGGTAGATGAAGTCGGTGCCTCTTGGCTGCCTTCCACCCCATGGAAGCTTCATGAGATGTTGGAAAGAGTGCAGACCGCTGGTGCTACAGAGTGTGTGTGTCCATTCCGTGAGGACACGGGACTGGGTGGGCGGAGGGGACGCAAGGGAGACCCAAACATAGCAATTACTGCACAGGGAGCGGGGTGAGGGGGGCAGATGAGGGAGCTGGTGGATTCCACCCACTCCGCCACTGTCATCTTCACTAGTATTCCGGTTGGAGCTGCAGAGTAAATATAATGACGAATGTCAAACTTGACAAAAAGGCGATGCGAATAAAGTTGAATGAGGTATGGGCTTGTGCACAACAACGCGGAACACTTGCAGGTTAAAAACAGGTGCACAGCGTATTGACATTGTATTGGTACTCACTGCCCTCTACCGGTCACATGGAGAAGTGCAACATAGGCTGTGGGCAAGTCCCCAAATGAGGGGTTCCAAACTTTCTTCGTGTAATTGTTTCGCTTAACATTGTGACATTATTCCCACAATATTTTGAAATTTTTACTTAATTACTTAATTTTCAAAACAACAATACAATTAATACATTTATTATAATATTTGGACTGTGTGCTTCAAAAATTATTATTTTTTCTACAGTATTGGTTTTTTTCTCCTAAATATTATGACTTTATTTTAATATTTTATCAAATGGCTAGTCTTTTTTCCACTTTTTTAAAAATGTGCCAACGCTCAATAAATAATTCAGGTGTTGGCCGCAATCTGGGCACCCCTGCTCTAAATGTTATCATTTTCAAGTTTTATGGATAACTGCAATTTTTGCCTTTCATTTGTTGATCATGAATATAATCAGAATAAAACACAGGAACAAAATTTTAGGCAAACAAAACAATACAATACAATACAGTGGGACTTTGGTTAGCGGTCACACTGGTTAGTTTATTGGTTAACGTGAAAAAATTACTTGACAGTTTTGTTTCGGTTTGCGTGCATTCTTCGGTTAGCGTACAGTATGGTGCTCATCTTTTCTTAATGTTTTTTTTTAAAATCACAAAACATTTTTCCTTGTAATATCCTATTAGCTAAACAATATGGCAACCAGAACCGGATGTTGCGCCACCCGTCTATGATGTCAACGGGGTTTGACTCTGAAAATTATTAACACAAAACACTTTTTTATAATTCTGCAATTTCAGTTTTACATTAACAAACCAATTATAAATACATATAAAGGGATACATGAGCATTTTAAGTTACCTTTACCTTCACTGAAGCCACATCGTGTTTGCATTTAAGATAAACGTATTTCAGTTTTCGTTTTGGATATCTACCGATACTGATATGTGTAACATCACATACTTAGATTGCGCATGAAAAAGTGTGGCAACTCCACAAGTTTGGTGTTTCCACGCTTAAGACACAGTTTGATGAGATCATCATTGCACTCTGGAAAGTACGGGAGCCCATAGGCCTGTATACAGCATTTTTTAATTGTCTGTTTTCATTATGGGGAAAAAAACCTGATACCGATATTGATCAATATTACATTTTTATGCCAATATGGGGTCAATAATATTGGTGGGCCAAAATTATCCCTAATTAATACCATAGTACCAATGTGAAATAATATCCACAATAAAATGCAATAATTATTCCAACAAAACCATCAAAAATACAGACAAAAAGAATGTGCAAGAATTTGCAAGGTTTTGACATGTACTTATAGTGCACACATTCCACTGCTTAAGTACGTACATTGAAGCAGAAATTAATATTTGATACACCATTCTACACCATTATAATGCTGATTTTTGTGTATGCCACGTTGACGGATAACTAGGAGGTGTGGACAATGACAGAGAAACATGGGCAAGTGAGCGCTGCTGTTGACGTGTTAAGGTTGCCAATAAAGTTGAAAAAGAGTGTCTCTGTGGGGACGATGGATTACTAACAAGATGTTACGTGCACAACATCAACTTCAAGCGATTGTTTATTGTGCTGATTCTGCATTCATTTAGCACCAAAATGAGGTTAGTCAGGTAAATACTGTGTATATGTTGTATATATACGGTGATATTTTTAGCTTTTTTGCAGAACTAGAAGTATCATTGATTTTTTATTGTGCATTCCTTGGCAAAAAAGGTTTGGACACCCATGCTTTATAAGGATCCATTGCTTGGAGATATCAGTTTCCTGAAGGGTCTACAAGTTAAGAAAGTGTCAATTTCATACTACAAACAACAGCTCTATTACATACTGTAATAACGTTGTGTTGATGGTGATAGAATAAAACGTTGACACTGTACACCCTTTGTCTTATTGTAAGGCTCCAAACAACCTCCTCCTATTAAAAACTGTTAGTGTGTTACCAAGGCAACTAGACGAAAACATACAGCAGAAGGTTCGCAAAGAAAAATGTAAGAGTGGAAACTTGTACCAGAGCTAAAAGAAGAACACAAAGTTTGTTTCAATGGTCACATGATGTCCACAGCAGAATCACAAAGGAAACAGCATCTCAATAAGTAAGTCAACAAACGTTTGTTTGAAGCAAGGAAGCAACAATGTAAGGGCCACTTTGATATTTTGTAAACCGACACATCTAGATATGATCTTATATGTACTTTAAGAAAAGATGCATTCCAGCTTTGTGATGTAGGTCGAAAAGTGTATAATTGGAATGAACTTCTGCCCGATTTTTGCTGATGTTTTTTAAAAAATGTCTTTCCTCTCAAATAATGTTCTTAAGTTTTCTTCTTGTAAAATGTAGACTTTATTCCCATTTTTTTTCTTAACCTAATGGCAACTTTATTTTGTTTTGTTTCTCATTGTATTGCTTTGAAAATAATGTATTTTGCCCATATTTCAACTCTATGCTATTAAAAATACATTATTTCTCCTACTAATATTAAAAGTTTATTGTAGTAAAATTGCAACTTTTTTCTCTATATATTTTGACCTTTGAAAATTCTAGCAGATTTTTATCGTGCCCAGCTATTTCAACTTTTCTTCATGTAAAATTTATTTTTGTAGTTATGACAATATTTTGACTTCCCATAATATTATACCTTTTCTGCAAACAAATTTTTCAAAAATTACAACTTTATTTGTTTTTGTGTTATCTTATCATAATTTGTGATAAAAAAAGTTGTTTAGTATTTGACTTTTATGCTAGTAAAATGATGTGTATGTATGTATGTATATATATATATATATATTTATTTATTATTAGTATTCTTTTTTTTTCTTTCTTTTCCTGTATCTTTGTTCATTTTGCTCTGTGACTGTTCTGGTTGTAGCTTAAATTGTGATTATCATGGTTGTTTATAATATGGTTGAAATATGTCTGTGAGGTTCTTCTGCAGCCTTTCTTATATCCCAAACCCCACCCCGCAACCGTCCCTTTTCCGGTCAGATTCGGCACCGAAATGTGGTTCAACAAAATTCATAATAAACGCAGTCAAATGTCAAGGGAGACTCATTTGGATTATGAAGTTTCCCTTGGCAAACACATTTTTCTCAGCACCTAAAGGCAGCTTGACTCCCATTCAGCTGTTATGATGCTGGACAAGACAAAAAAAAACAAAAAAAAACCAATGTTATTTTTTTTAATTACTACTTTTTCTCATTAAATGACTTGTTTTTTCTATTAATATTTTGAATTATAATAGTACTTGTAATAATCTGATTTTTATAAAATTACTATATTTTTCAGTTTTTGCTGTATTTTTTTTTAGCTTTCTTGTTAAATCAGGCAAATAAGAAAACAGTAGCGGGGCGCACTTTTGACACCCCTGTTTTTTTTTTTACATAACATAGCTTGATCACCACTGGCATGTTTTACATTTTAAATTAAACATCACTGGCAACCTCATTTGAAAAGTTTACCTATGTAGTTTTATTTCCATGTTTCATTACTTGATTTATAGCAATCTAGTAAACTTGGAAAAACATGTTTGAGTAATTGCACCAGTGCAATGAATACACATGCTCTTGCACTGACATTCATAATCAAGCGTGCGGATAACGATGTACAGGCTGTCCCACAAAATCTGGACATATAAATATAATGTCACACATTATACAAAAAAAGTTGAATTAAATCAAGGAATGATTAAATACAGCAATGAATCAATGCATAATAAAACAATTAATAACATTATTTTTTTTTTAAAGTAAAATATAATGATAATATTAACAATAATATGCATTAAAATAAATTTATTTCAAAATTTGTCCCTAAAATCTGGACATATAATATACAAATATAACATACATATATGGTAACCCAACCCCAACCCATGATACCATACCATCACCATACATCACCACAGCTTTGTGTAGACTGATGCATACAACGTTAACATTCTTTTCCTGGTATCTATATGGTAATTCCCGGATTGTTACACCTAGTCCTAAAACAGAACTGCAATAAAATTATAATAACAATAATATATATAATAACATGACATAAATACAACATAATAAATAAATGAAAGGAAAGAGATGCATACATTTATTTATATCATTTACAGGTATATATATATATTTTTTTAACTTTATAATATATTTTGGCCTGTGTGTCCGGATTTAGGAACAACCTGTACATTGGTGACCCAGTAATAATGCAACACTCAGTCATTCCAATCACGCCTCCTGTGCCGTCTCTGTGGACACACCCGGATCATTAGAGACTAAATCACTGGGCAAAAACAGGCACCAACATGTAGTAATATTCACACACATGGCTTGTGATTCATTTTTTCCCTAACAGTCTTTGTTATTCATTAAATTTATTTCTTCGCTGGGAACACGCACAAGAGCAGAAGTGAGCAGAAAACATGTCTGCTGATCGTGGATACAATGCTGCAAGGAGAGCAAGAGGAGGAATATTTGAGGGACATCATTCTGAGCATTGAGCAAAAAGTGGAGAATGAGGAGGACAAGCAGTTATACAAGACTGATGATCAAGTGGAGCAAGACTGCAATCCTCTTATCGGAGCCTGTTGTAATGGCATGACTGAGGTAAGGTGTGGGCAGTGCTTACCACGCCATAAAAAATGTACATTATGTATATAATTAGTAATCAGACAGATGGATAAGTTCTATGTTAGTGAGTGTGCACATGGCAGGCTGTAACCTTCTTTGCATGACAATGTCAGATGTTACCTGACTCCTGGGGGGCATACCTTGGGAGTCTTTCGAAACAAACCCTGTGGTCTAAAATGTGTCAGACCACAGGGATAAGTGAAATGCAATAATATACACAGTAGTGTTCAAAATAATAGCAGTCCAATGTGACTAACCAGATTGAGTACTATTATTAGTATATTTTTATTGTTACATGACAAACAAGTTACTAGTAGGTGCAGTAGATTCTCCGAAAACAAACAACACCCAACATTCATGATATGCACACTCTTAAGGCTGGGCAATTAGTTGAAATAAAATAAAAAATAAATAAAAATAGCAGTGTCTGCTGTTGACTTTACAAATACAAAACTATTTTGNTTTCCATGTTTCATTACTTGATTTATAGCAATCTAGTAAACTTGGAAAAACATGTTTGAGTAATTGCACCAGTGCAATGAATACACATGCTCTTGCACTGACATTCTTAATCAAGCGTGCGGATAACGATGTACAGGCTGTCCCACAAAATCTGGACATATAAATATAATGTCCCACATTATACAAAAAAAGTTGAATTAAATCAAGGAATGATTAAATACAGCAATGAATCAATGCATAATAAAACAATTAATAACATTTTTTTAAGTAAAATATAATGATAATATTAACAATAATATGCATTAAAATAAATTTATTTCAAAATTTGTCCCTAAAATCTGGACATATAATATAGAAATATAACATATTTGGTATATATATATATGGTAACCCAACCCCAACCCATGATGTCACCATACATCACCACAGCTTTGTGTAGACTGATGCATACAACGTTAACATTCTTTTCCTGGCATCTATATGGTAATTCCCGGATTGTTCCAACTAGTCCTAAAACAGAACTGCAATAAAATTATAATAACAATAATATATATAATAACATGACATAAATACAACAAAATAAATAAATGAAAGGAAAGAGATACATACATTTATTTATATCATTTACAGGTATATATATATATTTTTTTAACTTTATAATATATTTTGGCCTGTGTGTCCGGATTTAGGAACAACCTGTACATTGGTGACCCAGTAATAATGCAACACTCAGTCATTCCAATCACGCCTCCTGTGCCGTCTCTGTGGACACACCCGGATCATTAGAGACTAAATCACTGGGCAAAAACAGGCACCAACATGTAGTAATATTCACACACATGGCTTGTGATTCATTTTTTCCCTAACAGTCTTTGTTATTCATTAAATTTATTTCTTCGCTGGGAACACGCACAAGAGCAGAAGTGAGCAGAAAACATGTCTGCTGATCGTGGATACAATGCTGCAAGGAGAGCAAGAGGAGGAATATTTGAGGGACATCATTCTGAGCATTGAGCAAAAAGTGGAGAATGAGGAGGACAAGCAGTTATACAAGACTGATGATCAAGTGGAGCAAGACTGCAATCCTCTTATCGGAGCCTGTTGTAATGGCATGACTGAGGTAAGGTGTGGGCAGTGCTTACCACGCCATAAAAAATGTACATTATGTATATAATTAGTAATCAGACAGATGGATAAGTTCTATGTTAGTGAGTGTGCACATGGCAGGCTGTAACCTTCTTTGCATGACAATGTCAGATGTTACCTGACTCCTGGGGGGCATACCTTGGGAGTCTTTCGAAACAAACCCTGTGGTCTAAAATGTGTCAGACCACAGGGATAAGTGAAATGCAATAATATACACAGTAGTGTTCAAAATAATAGCAGTCCAATGTGACTAACCAGATTGAGTACTATTATTAGTATATTTTTATTGTTACATGACAAACAAGTTACTAGTAGGTGCAGTAGATTCTCCGAAAACAAACAACACCCAACATTCATGATATGCACACTCTTAAGGCTGGGCAATTAGTTGAAATAAAATAAAAAATAAATAAAAATAGCAGTGTTTGCTGTCGACTTTACAAATACAAAACTATTTTGCACAAACGCAATCCTGTGAATCACTAAATTAATATTTAGTTGTATGACCCCAGTTTTTTTTATAACTGCTACACATCTGTGTGGCATGGAGTCAACCAACCTGTGGCATCTTTCAGCTGTTATTCCGCTCCAAAAGTCTCTAACAACATTCCACAATTCATGAACATTTCTTGGTTTTGCTTCAGAAACAGCATTTGTGATGTGACCCAACAAGTTCTTAATTGGATTAAGGTCTGGGGATTGGGCTGGCCACTCCATAACAGTAATTTTGTTGGTTTGGAACCAAGAGTTTGTTGGTTTACTAGTGTGTTTGAGATCATTGTCTTATTGAAACACCCATTTCAAGGGCATGTCCTCTTCAGCATAAGGCACCACTAAGCTTCACTGTCTTCACTGTGTACTCTGGCTTGAATTCAGAGTTTGTTGGTCATCTCACAAACTGTCTGTGGGCCTTGGACCCAAAAAGAACAATTTTACTCTCATCAGTCCACAAAATATTACTCCATTTCCCTAGGCCAATTGTTTTGTTCTTTGGCAAATTGTAACCTCTTCTACAGATGCCTTTTTTAACAGAGGGACTTTGCACGGGATTCTTGTAAATAGATTCGCTTTACAAAGCCCGCCTTTGTCACAGTACTTTTAGGTAACTCCAGACTGTTTTTGATCATCCTTGAGCTGATCATTGGCTGAGCCTTCCACCCATTTTGATAGTTGTCTTCCGTTTTCTGCTTCGTGTCTCTGGTTTTGCTCTCCATTTTAAGACATTGGAGATCATTTTTGCTACCACAGCCAAACATTTTTTGCACCTCTTCCTAAGTTTTCCCCTCCAATCAACTTTTTAATCAAAGTACGCTGTTTTTCAAAACAGTCTTGAACGACCCATTTTCCTCAGGCTTTCAAAGAGAAGTGTTGGTTTCATCCTTAAATAGGGGCCACCTGATTCACACCTGTTTTTTTCACAATATTGATCACTGATCACTGATTAAATGGCGCACTGCTATTTTTTTGTACCACACCCTTTTTAACTAATTGCCCAATTGCACAGCCTTAAAGCCTTAAGAGCGTGCATATCATGAATGCTGGGTCTTTTTTGTTTTCCGAGAATCTACAGCAACTGGTAACTTGTTTGGATTTAGCAATAAAAATATACTAATAACAGTGATTAATGTAGTTAGTCACATTGGACTGCTATTATTTTGAATACTATTGTAACAATCTTTCAAAGTAAATTGTAATTGATGACCACAATGTATCCAACAGGACACGTGCAAATACATGAAAGTACAATAAAGAGTGCAGTTGCTGTACCTAGTGGGGAGGTTTAGGGCTGAAACCAAGACAACATCTGAATGTGCTATGTCCTCAGTTTTCCATTTGACGGATGTCATTTCACTTGCATACAGGTAGTGGAGCACCTGCTGCAGACTACGGTTGATATGACTTTGTGTAACCACGCCAAGCAGACAGCACTACATGTCAGTGCTCCTGAGCTCCAGGAGAGAATGCTGAGCTGGATGTTAAGGCCACATTTGCCCCCTCAGACCAGGCTGCTCCAGGCTGCCTGGCAGGGAGATCTGCACACAGTACAGCAGCTGCTGGTAAGACACACACAGAAGAAAGCTATATTAGTCAGAAAAAAACATGTTCTCGTCATGGCTCACTCCTGGAGTCCATTACCTTAATCCCTTGCTTATCACAGTTAATTGGTTTCAGACCCGACCATGATTAGTGAATTTCCTTAAAGTAGGGTTCTGTATTTATGAATTAAATATTTTTGTAGTTAGAGAATAGAAAAATACACAATACTGTAAATATAATCAGAGAAAATATGCCATTTTAGGCATAAAAAAACACGTCATGCGCACGTGTGTTGCAAAAATGTGTTCCAGGTGCTTCAATGTTGAGTTTTAGCTTGGCATGGGTTACGGCCGCAACAGTAGCCTGTGTTATGACTATGATTATGATGTTATTGTTATTATTGTGAGATAATTCAAACCTGAAAAAAAAGTTGTTCCAGAAATCAAGTTTAGTGCTTCTATTTTTCACCAAACATTGAAGAATACTACTATCACTATTTGAATGTTTTCTTAATGTCTTATACAGTTTTTGTATTTTAGTTCATTTAGCCATCATAATGCTTGAAACTGAATATAGCCAAAACACTAAAATGTAAAAAGAGCTTAACTATGCATATTTTTTACTAATCTCATCTGTGTGGCCAATGATAATTTTTGTAAATTATGGGTGTCCAAAGTGTGTTTTAGATTGGCCCTCAACACATTCAAAAAATATATAATTTAACAAGTAAACTAAAAAAAAAAAATAGAAAAGTTATAACTTTATGACAATAACATCATTATATTATGAAGAAAAATTATGTTTTAGTTTGCTTTAGTTGAAGTATTAAAAAAACACGTTATTTTGTATTAGGCGTAATGTTATGAAAAACAAACAAAACAATAAAGTTTTATTTTTGCTAAATTAGGTTGCAAAAGTTTTAATGTTATGACACTTAGGTCTAAATATTATGGGAATTATGTTGAAATAGGAGAAGAAACCCCTCCGTGAATCACCACCTTACCGCGGTGGCACCTTTGAGTGCCCGAGTGATCCTAGGAGCTATGTTGTCGGGGGCTTTTTGCCCCTTGTAGGGTCTCCCAAGGCAAACAGGTTCTAGGTTACGAGCCAGACTAAGAGTGATTCAGAAGACCCGTATGAAAAAAAGAGGAGTGACCGCACCTCGCCCGGACGTGGGATACAGGAGCCTCACCCTGTAGCCAGGGCTGGGGGAGGGGCTCGCAGGCGAGCGCCTGGTGGCCAGGCCTTCACCTTAGGACATGGAATGTCACTTCTCTGGTGGGGAAGAAACCCGAGCTTGTGGAAGAGGCGGAGAGATTCCGACTAGATATAGTCGGACTCACCTCAACCCACAGTTTAGGCTCTGGAACCAAATTCCTTGAGAGGGGCTGGACCTTGTTCTTCTCTGGAGTTGCCGCAGGGGAGAGGCGGCGAGCTGGTGTGGGCTTTTTGTTAGACCCCCGGCTTGGTGCCTCTGTGTTGGAGTCATCCACAGTAAACGAGAGGGTTATTTCCCTACGCCTTAAGGCTGGGGAAAGGGTCCTGACTGTGGTTTGTGCGTATGCGCCGAACGGCAGTTCAGAGTACCCAGCCTTCTTGGAGTCTATCAGAGGGGTGCTGGAGAGCACCCCAGCTGGTGACTCCATAGTTCTGCTGGGAGACTTCAACGCCCATGTGGGCAATGACAGTTCGCCTTGGAGGGACGTGGTTGGGAGGAACGGCCTCCCTGACCTGAACCCGTGCGGTGTGTTCTTGCTGGACTTCTGTGCGAATTACAGTTTGTCCATAACAAACACCATGTTCGAACATAAGGATGTCCATAAGTGCACTTGGCACCAGGACACCCTAGGTTCCAGGTCTATGATCGACTTTGTAGTCGTATCATCAGACCTGCGTCCGCATGTTCTGGACACGCGGGTGAAGAGAGGGGCTGAGCTGTCAACTGACCACCACCTGGTGATGAGTTGGATTAGGTGGCGGGGAAGGATGCCGGACAGACTTGGCAGACCCAAACGCGTAGTGAGGGTGTGCTGGGAACGTCTGGCAGAGTCTCCCGTTCGTCGAGTCTTCAACTCTCATCTCCAACAGAGCTTCGCCTGCATCTCGAGGGAGGACTGGGATATTGAGTCCGAATGGGCCGTATTCCGTGCCTCCATTGCTGAGGCAGCCAGTTGTAGTTGCGGCCGCAAGGTGGTCGGTGCCAGTCGTGGCAAGCCCCGAACCCGATGGTGGACACCGGGGGTTAGGGCTGCTGTCAAGCTGAAAAAGAAGTCCTATCGAGGTTGGATGGCTTGCGGGACTCCCGAAACAGCTGACAGGTACCGGCAGGCCAAGCGGCACGCGGCTTCAGTGGTGGTCGAGGCAAACTCGGGTGTGGGAGGAGTTTGGTGAGGCTATGGAGCACGACTTTTGGTCGTCCTCGAAGAGGTCCTGGCAAACCGTCCGACACTTCAGAAAGGGGAAGCAGCCCCCAGTTCCCACTGTTTACAGTGCGGACGTGGGCTTGCTAACCACGACTGTGGATATAGTTGGTCGGTGGAAGGAATACTTCGAGGCCCTTCTCAATCCCACTGACATGCCTTCCATAGAGGAAGCAGAGTCTGAGGATTCGTACGTGGATAGTTCTATCACCGTGGTTGAGGTAATTGGGGTAGTTAAATCACTCCCCAGTGGCAAGGCTCCGGGGGTAGACGGGTTTCGCTCGGAATTCCTCAAGGCTCTGGATGTTGGAGGACTGTGTTGGTTGACACGCCTCTACAACATTGCATGGAAGTCAGGAACAGTACCTCTGGACTGGCAGACCGGGGTGGTGGTCCCCATTTTTAAAAAGGGTGACCGGAGGGTGTGTTCCAACTATAGGGGGATCACACTCCTCAGCCTTCCTGGGAAAGTCTGCTCCAGGGTGCTGGAGAGAAGGACACGACCGTTAGTCGAACCTCGGTTACTGGAGCTGCAATGTGGTTTTCGTCCCGGTCGCGGAACACTGGACCAACTCTACACCCTTGCAAGGGTACTCGAGGGTATGTGGGAGTTTGCCCAACCGGTCTACATGTGCTTTGTAGACCTGGAAAAGGCATTCGACCGTGTCCCTCGTGGTGTCCGGTGGGGGGTGCTTCGGGCGTACGGGATTGATGGCCCACTACTACGTGCCATTCGGTCCTTGTACAATCGAAGCAGGAGCCTGGTTCGCATTGCCAGCAGTAAGTCGAGCTTGTTTCCGGTGAACGTTGGCCTCCTCCAAGGCTGCCCTTTGTCACCGATTCTGTTCATAATCTTGATGGGCAGAATTTCTAGGCGCAGTCAAGGTGTTGAGGGAGTCCAGCTTGGTGACCTTAGGATCTCGTCTCTGCTATTTGCAGATGATGTGGTCTTTATGGCCTTATCAGGCTGTGACCTTCAGCGTTTACTGGAGCTGTTTGCAGCTGACTGTGAAGCTTCTGGCATGAGACTCAGCACCTCCAAATCCGAGGCCATGGTTCTCAATCGGAAATGGACTGTACCCTCCGGGTTGGGAGTGAGGTCTTGCCTCAGGTGGAGGAGTTCAAGTATCTCGGGTTCTTGTTCACGAGTGAGGGAAGGTTGGAGCGTGAGATCGACAGACGGATCGGTGCAGCATCTGCAGTAATGCGGTCGCTGTACCGGACCGTCGTGGTGAAGAGAGAGCTGAGCCGGAAGGCAAAGCTCTCTGTTTACCGATCGATCTACGTTCCCACCCTCACCTATGGTCACGAGTTATGGATCATGACCGTAAGAACGGGATTGCGGATACAAGCGGCGGAAATGAGTTTCCTCCGTAGGGTGGCTGGACTCAGCCTAAGAGATAGGGTGAGGAGCTCGACCATCCGGGAGAAGCTAAGAGTAGAGCCGCTGCTCCTTCACATCGAGAGGAGCCAGTTGAGGTGGCTCGGGCATCTAGTCCGGATGCCTCCCGGGCGTCTCCCTGGTGAGGTGTTGTGGGCATGCCCAGTCGGGAGAAGGCCCCCGGGAAGACCTAGGACACGCTGGAGGGACTATGTCTCACAGCTGGCCTGGGAACGCCTTGGTGTCCTCCTGGTGGAGCTGGAAGAGGTCGCCGGGGACCGGGAAGTCTGGACTTCCCTACTGAAACTGCTGCCAAGCGGAAGAAAATGGAATGGAATGGAATTAGGAAGGAGGCAAAAACTTTTCACAGCAATGTATAGTGTATATATATGAATGGATCATTTGAAAATTCCGTCGTGCAAAGTAAGACTAAAGTCGTCATTTTGTGTTTTCTGATTACATTTGAAATGTTTGTTTTTGTGTGTCAGGCTCAGACAGACAAAGTGGATGTTAACATCCCCAACAGTGATGGTCTGACTGCAGTCATGCTGGCCATCAGAGACATTGACCTGTTTGAAGGCATGACTTTGTTGCCGTGGCAACACAGGCCCACGGAAGTGGTCAAAGAACTGCTG
Organism: Oostethus manadensis; assembly: GCA_024372805.1. Lineage (NCBI taxonomy): Eukaryota > Metazoa > Chordata > Actinopteri > Syngnathiformes > Syngnathidae > Oostethus > Oostethus manadensis. The sequence goes on from QODF01000018.1 coordinate 286,796, forward strand.
AGACTCTTGGTGTAAGAGAACACACGCTCCTTCCTAAATACCTCATAAATTAATGCATGCATGGTTTAATGATATTCATTTTAATTGTTTAATTGCATTTTTTTATGTATATTACCTTGAGCTGCAAAACAAAAAGATTCCTCAATTCAAACAATATACACAGCAATGTAAGTAAGTCGTAATAAAGTGACCAACTAATAATATTGGATTAAGAACGGTTTAAACCATTTAAAACCGGATGGTGGTAAAACATTTCTAAAACTTAAAAAAGGTGACAGATTGTGAAATCATACTGTAAGAAAATCTAATAGCTATGAAAATATACAAATGCTTACATTTAAATAGAAAAAAGACAATAGAAAGGGGGCTCAAAAGACAGGAACTAAATAGCTACGCCGCTTTAGTATTTGGGGAATAAGATTGAATTCGCTAGCTAGCATGAAGACTCATTGGAAAAAAGGTCATGTTGTCTGAGATGTCCATACTGGATCCATTCCAAAACCAGCTTATACAGTCCCAGCCAAAAGTTTTGAGAATGACACAAATATTAATTTCCCCAAAGATTGATGCCTCCATGGGTATGATGGCAATTCGTATATACTCCATAATTTTGTGAAGAGTAATCCCCAAAACACCATTTCCACTGCATTTCAGCCCTGCCACAAAAGGGCCAGTTGGCATCATTCTATTCCATTTTCTTCCGCTTATCTGGGTCTGGGTTGTGGGGCAGCAGTCTTAGTGGGGAAGTCCAAACTTCCCGGTCTCCGGCCACCTACTCCATTTCCCCCGGGAGGATGTCAAGGCATTCCCAGGCCAGCTGTGAAACATAATCGCTTCAAACGTGTCGTAGGTCTTCCCCGTGGTCTCCCAGTTGGGCATGCCCGGAACACCTCACCAGGGAGGCGTCCGGGAGGCATCCGGACTAGATGCCCGAGCCACCTCAACTGGCTCCTTCCAAAGTGAAGGAGCAGTGGCTCTCCTCTGATTCGGCATCATTTTAGTGATTCTCTGCTTAACACGGGTGATAGTGTTGACAAGGACAAAGGCTGAGGATGACTCCCTCATCCTGATTAACGGGAATAACAGATTTAAACGGAGGGTACCCTGTGGAGACTTCAAATTTCCTGTGAGGTCGCATGCTCACGTTTGGCGTAAAATTATGTTGGTTAAGAAAAGTAAATGCTAAAATTAAAACAAGGTAGAGTGACCAACGTTATGTAACAAACAGGTTGGCAATATTTTACGGCGGGTTCGGGGTTTGGACGTGTGAGAGGAACCGCATGCTACGGTGCACGTAGAAAACCTAGCAGCAACAGCTGACCTGTATCATCAAAAAGTGACAACCTCGCAAATGGGTTGACCGAAGAGCCTATAGCCGGAGGAATACGGGGTTGTAAAAAAGTCTCTCGACCTTCTGGCTGAAGATATTACCGCAGTTTGGACACAGCAGGAGAAGATCTTGGCCCTTGTGGATGAGGTAAAACAGCTCCGAGGCCTAATTGAAGCCAAAGATAACCGGATAGCCGATCTGGAGCGAAGGCTGGACGACCTGGAGCAGCACTCTCGGGTGAACTGATCATCACCGGCCTCCCGATTAAACCACGCTCTTATGCGCGAGCAGTGGTCGGGAGCGGCAGTGGTGATGTGACCGAGGAGCAGCTGGAGGCGCCCTCGGTGGAGCGACAGGTGGGAAGCTTTCTCCGGAGTAAAGGAGTGGAGCTAAACCAGGAGGACATCAAAGCATGCCATCCTTTACCCAGGAAGGGTAACATCACGCCTGCTATTATCCTTCGATTTGTCAACCGGAAGAACAAAATAGCATTGTTGAAGCAAGGACGCAAGCTCAAAGGAACCAACGTTTACTTGAACGATCACCTGACAAAGAAGAATGCTGACATTGCCAAGAAAGCAAGATACCTCAAGAAAGAGCAAAAGATTCAACAAACATGGGTAGCAAACTGTAAAGTCTTCATAAAGTTAAATGGGTCGCCAGAGGAAGCAAAGATTGTCACAATTAAGCACGTGGATGAATTGGACAAGTATCAATGATCTTCAAGGTTAAGGTAACACTGGAAACACAATCTTACAGCCTTGAACACTAAACTACAAATGTATGTACAAAAGGACAACTTTCATAAGACTGAGCTAGTGGAGAAAATACAACAATTGCAACAAGTGGACTTGAGGGTATTTGGATATACCGACTATGCCAATCATGATATCGGGGCAAATATTGATCCGGATAATCATTTTCTTTCCTCCGCCAACAAAGATTGTGATTGGAACAGTACAATGCTAAATTCATCACAAATGGTAAATTTTCCATGATTCATTTCAACAGCAGAAGCATGTATGCACATTTTGATAAATTACGAGATTATTTACAAACATTTAACAATCCTTTCAGTATCATAGCCATTCCTGAAACCTGGTTTAATGAAGAAAGAGGAATTAATTTTGAATTAGATGATTTCAATTATAGCAGCAGGCAAATTAATTTAGGTGGTGGTGTGGCACTGTACGTACACAAAACTGTTAAATATTCAATAATCAGTAGTATGTCACATGTAGTGGATAATGTCATGGAATGCTTGACTATTGAAATTGATAACGGAAAGAAAAAGAATGTTATTATAAGTTGTGTTTATAGAACAGCTGGATTAAATATAGATATTTTTAGTGAATGGATGGAGAAATTGTTTTCTGCAGTTGATGACAAGCCTATATTTATATGTGGGGACTTTAATATTGATCTGATGAATCCAAGCAATCATAAACCCACCAGTGACTTTATTGATCGAATGTACAGTATGTCCTTTTTTCCGTCCATTACAAAACCTAGTAGGATTACTCCATACAGTGCAACTTTAATTGATAATATTTTACTAATAATTTGATAAATAAAACAACTAGTGGGCTGTTCATTACTGACATTACAGACCATTTACCAGTTTTTATAGTGTACGATTTCAATATTTGTGAGATTAAACCAACCATTACTGCATGCTACAGACGAGTACGTACTGATGAAGCAATAAATGCATTAAATGAGGAATTAAAATCACAAAACTGGACTAAGGTTTGCAGAGAGACAGATACAGAAACAGCTTATAATTGTTTTATAGAAATTATATAGAAATTGTATAATAAGCACTGTCCTATCAGAGTATTTTGTAAACAAAACAAATACTTAAAAAGCCCTTGGATTTCAAAAGGCCTGCAAAACGCTTGTAAGAAAAAAAATAATCTTTATAAATAATTTCTTAAATTAAAAACAAAAGAAGTTGAGGATAGATACAAGATGTACAAAAATAAATTGATAGCAATTATGAGAATGGCTAAGAAGTTGTATTATAAAAAACAATTGCTGGAAAATAAATGTAATATAAAAAGAACATGGGAAATATTAAATAGTATAATTAAGAAAGGATTAAAAAAAGATACATATACAGATTATTTTATTGATACGTGCAGTGAAATTCATGACAATAACAGAATAATAATCACTTCAATAATTTCTTTGTAAATGTTGGTCCTGAACTAGCAGCAGAGATTCCAAATCAAGACATGGAGTTTAATTTTGAAAGAACTATCAAAACAATTGGACTCTCTCCTGTTAGTGAACGTGAAATCCTTACTATTGTCCAGCAAGTTTAAAATAAATTCTCAACAGATCGATATGATGCTAATAAAAAAGATCATAAGTAATATAATTATACCCTTGACATGTATTTGCAATCTGTCTCTGCAAAATGGCTATGTTACAAGAAAAATTAAAATTGCTAAAGTTATTCCTGTGTTTAAAAATGGAAACAAACATGATTTTACTAATTATAGACCAATTTAATTTCTTCCTCAATTTTCAAAAATCCTTAAAAAAGTTTTTGATAGGAAATTAAATAAATTCATAGAAAAGCAGAATTTACTCAATGAAGGTCAATATGGCTTTAGAAGTAATAGATTTACTTCAATGGCCATAATTGATGCTACTGAGGAAATCTCCAAAGCACTGGATAATAAAAAATATGCAATAAGTATTTTTATAGATCTTAAAAAAGCATTTGACACAATAAATCATGAAATATTACTAAAAAAGTTAGAACTATATGGTATACGTGGGGTAGCTGGGAAATGGGTCAAAAGTTATTTAAGCAATAGAGTGCAGTATGTTCATAGTTTTCTTCACCAGTTTTCTTCCAGATGTCTTGGCATTGCTTGTGGGGTTCCCTAGGGGTCAGTATTGGGCCCCAAGTTATTTAATTTGTATATCAATGACATTTTTAATGTTTCTCAGTTGGTAAAATATATATTGTTTGCAGATGACACAAATATATTTTACAGCAATAACAGTTTTGATGATCTTATCCAGAATGTAAATAATGAATTGAGTAAAATCAAAAAATGGATGGAAAGTACTTAAAATTTAAAATAAAACTTAAATAAAACCAAAGTAATGTTATTTGGAAAATGTCTAACATTTCAAAAATTTCAACATTCTTCGAGGATGCAAAAATGGGTAGAGGTTAGTGGTATTAAAATTGAGTATGTTGCAGAAATAAAATTTTGGGGATTAATGATTGACCATAAGTTAAACTGGAAAACACATATTAAGTATATATCAAAAGAATTTTCAAAAGCCTTGCAGTTATTAATAGAGTTAAATATGTCCTTGCACAGTGCACTTCATACTTTATATTGTTCCCTAATTCTGCCATACTTTACTTATTGTGTGAAAGTGTGGGGCAGTAATTATAAGACCGCAATAGAGTCGTTATTTTATTTACAAAAGAAGGCATTATGAATAATTCATAAGGTGGGGTATCTTGATCACACCAATCCGCTATTTTCCAAATCAAAAATTCTAAAATTACATAATCTTGTAAAACTGTACACAGCAATGTTTATGTTTAAAGCATTTCACAATCTATTACAGATTAATATTCAGAACATTGTTTCTCACAGAGATCAGCCGTATGACTTGAGAGGTTTAAGGAACTTTGATACCCCACTGGCTAATACTACCAGGAGATGTTTTTCTTTGTCTGTTTGTGGGGTTAAGATGTGAAATAGTCTAGGACATAAACAAAAGCTATTTCAGAGCATTCGTTGTTTTAAATGTTTAAATAAACAAAATGTCTTGTTACAATACAGAGATGTGGAGGCTTAACTATGTTCATGTTGATGGATGGGTACTGCTTTATAGTACTTGGTTTTCTGTTTCTGGTATTTTTATTACTTTTTTTTCTCCAATGCTAATATTAATTTATTGTTATGACTGAAAAGAATAAGTTAACGTTGAATTGGTGCATCTTGAATACAGGAAGTGAATATGTGTACTAGTAATTAATGTGAGATGTAGTGGGGGTAGGATGGAATAAGCTCTGCTTCTTCCTGCTCCTTTTCGAACGTGTGGAGTGGTGAATTGTGATGTGAGGCACTGTAAGTGGACCCTGGGTGTGTTTGAAATAAAGTCAATCAATCAATCAAACAATCAAATCAATCAATTGTTGTGGTTCCAATTATTGTTTTTCTTTGGCTAATTATGGTTACCTGCAAGGGCACATGTGCAGTCACCATAGCTTTCCGCAAAAAGGGCTTCATGGCCAAGGATATTGCTGCTAATATGACTGCAGCTAAATCCACTCTTTATCATATCATCAACAACTTTCAGAAGAGATATTCAGTTGTTGTGAATAAGGCTTCAGGGTTCTCAAGAAAGTCCAGCCAGGGTCAGGACTGTCTCTGAATGTTGATTTAGCTGTGGGATCGGGGAACCAACAATGCAGCGTTTGCTCAGGAATGGTAGCGGTCAAGTGTGAGTGCACCTGCACAGAAAGGCAAAAACCTTTGGAAGACATCAGCGACAGACTAGTATTGGCAGATGGTACAAGGATTGGGCTCCTGAAGCCTGGGGTAAAGTCACTTTTTTTCTGAGAATCCCCTTTTACGATTTTTGGGGCATCTCGAAAAAAAGCTTATCTGGAGGAAAAAAAGGTGAGTACTACCATCAGTCCTACGTCATGTCAACAGTAAAGCATCCTGAAATCATTTTCTGCTTCTCTGCCAAGGGAGTGGGCTCACTCACAATTTTGCCTAAGAACACAGACTTGAATAAACAATGGTACCGAAACATCCCCCAAGAGCGACTTCCCCACACCATTTAAGAACAGATTGGTGACAAGCAATGCTTTTTTCCAGCACGATGAAGCTCCTTCCCATGAAGCAAAAGTGATAACCGGCTCAGGGAACAAATTATGGACATATAGGGGTAATGGCCAGGAAACTCCTCAGACCTTAGTCCTTAAGAGGCGGGTGGACAAGCAAAGCAAACGTGCAAATTCTGACAACTCCAAGCAATAATTATGCAAGAACAGGCTGGCATCAGTCAGGATGTGGCCCACATGTGAACTGACAGCATGCCAGGGTGAATTGAAAAAAAAAAAGTGTTAACACTGCAAATATGAGCTCTTTAGATTAATTTACTGTGACGATCAATAAAATACTTTAACACATATGATCTGCTTTTAATTATACTTCAGTATATCATGGTAACATCTGACAAAATAATCTGAAAACACTGAAGAAACAAATTTGAAAACCAATACTTGTGTCATTCTCACATTTGGTCAAGACTATACTGGTCAGGTCAAGGTTAAGTCATAGTGACTACAGACACGACCGTGATAATTGCATTTCCATGAAGTAGGACACCTAATTTACAAATAAAATACTGTATTTTCAAAGTTAAAGCATAGAAAATCTGTTTATGACCTTCAAAATACAGTTTTTAACATTATCAGAGCCCTCTTGACATGAAATAATACTCCCATAATCACCTTTACACCTGTGTTACCCAATATAGTAGATACAATCAGAGAGTATAAACAATTTAAGTTATAAATACTCCATCAATGAAAACAATTTGAGGAAAACTAATGCAACTTTGGAAGAAAACAAATGAGCTGCATTAATAATACCATTTTAATTTTCATGTCCAGTTGGTACAAATGTTCCTATTATGACAATTTAAGACATGTCTAATATATCTTTTTTTAAATGTGTGTTCAGAGACTTGTGCGTACCAGATGACAGCAGCTGCTCTGCTCTCCACTATGCTGCTAACATCAACAGCCCTCTGAAGGGAGAGATAGTCTGCATGATACTCAAGGCCATAAGTCTCTCAGGTACACTCAAACAAGCACATCAGTACACAAAAAAACAATACAAGATTTGCCTTTGGCAATGCTAGCAGAAGTTTCTGTTCCAAAGTGCGTCCTCACATTGTAATGTTGGGCATAGTGATGTCATGAAAACACAAAAAGCATTAGCATTTGTTGAAATGTGGGAAAAAATTGTTAAGGTTTAAAAAAACACTACAAAGTAAAAAAAAATAAATTGCTCACTAAACAAAGGCTTCTGTCTAATATAAACGCTCATGATAGATACTTTATTCATCTCCATGAAAAATTCAATTATATGCAGTGTGACTTTGGAATACAATTTAAGAGATTGGGACAAAGGGATCTCTTGTGTGGATGATTTTTGGGATAATGTTGTTTTGTGACACTTGCTTATGTTTGCCCACTTGCTCGTGGTTTTGGCTTAGTTTGGGTTACTGATTCATTCCTCAGTTACTTATTAACCCTTTATTTGTAGGGTTTCTAACTTTTTGAAAACCAAAAAAAAAAAAAAACAGAGCTAAAAAAAAAACACACTTTAAAAACATGAACTATCCTACATCAACAGAGATATAATTTCCGTATGAAGGCACCCTTACAAAAACCATTTGTCAAATACTTTGAATGGGAAACATTTAAAATTTTAACATAATGTTAACATGCTTTACATTATGTACATGTAGAGGTGAAAACATGGCAAGATTTCTATTTGGAAGTCTCATGAGAACGGGGTATCCAGAAACCAATCAGACTATGTAATATGGAAGGGGCAGTGTGCAAAGCATTATTGAAGCTGTAGTAATTCTATATTATCTTATCTGTATTATATGCTATTGCTTCTTAAAATTAGTCATACAAACTGCAGTACAACATTTATTAGTATTTTATTGTCTGATTTGTATGAATATTGATGTCAGACTTACATTAAAGTCCTTACATGAGGTGTAGAAAGTCCGGATGTATAATAAATCTTTCTGCAACATTATATTATTGGCAAAATGCTGTCAAAAAAGTGCCACACTCAGGCAGCAGGCAGGGTTTGCACACTAAGACGAGACAGCATCCATATCTTTTGTGTCTGCCCTGTTTTTAATAAGGAAATGGGCAAACTGAGCATTCTTTTCTTAAGAAATCGTTTTAAACAAATAGTATAATACAAAAATACATTTGGAAAACTGTTACATGGACAATGATTAATATTTATTTTATTTTTTTCTACCTTGCCTACAGTATCTTCCCAGCAGCACATCAGTGTTACAAAAAGCTGTCACTAAGACAAAGAGTATTTCTTCACCACTCCAATCACCAGTACCAATATTGTTCAATTAATACCTAACAGTGTCAGTCAAAACTGAGCATTTTCTCTGTAAAGGCAAAATCTATGGTACACGTCATTTGACGGTGCAGGTGTAGCTAATTATTTTTCGAGGCGTGTACATGCACATTCACACACCTCTGGATATTCTTCTATTCATGATTATGTGAAAGTGCGCCTTCCTTCCTTTCTCACACTAACACAACATTCCACGTTCATTCATAATCCTGTTTTTCAGAGCAAAAACCTCCGCAGTTACACTCAAAGCCTCCTCTCTTGTGGGAGTTATGGATAAGAAAAGCTTGTTTGTGTGCGCGCGCGTGAGGTTCTAATGCCACTAAGCGCCTTCAGTTGGAGAGTGTGTGTTTGTGTCCAGTCTATCAAAAAGAAACAGGAGAGTATGATTGAAATTATGATGCCTTCCAACGTCAATAATGATGGAATGAGTGGAATGAGATAAGGAAATGAATAAGGTCCAAGAAGATAGCATCTCTTTTTTTTGTTGTTTTACAACGTTTCCTCCCACCTTGTCTAAACAACTTTGTGTCGAAGGGGGTGGGGGCGTTTTCTACCCAAATGAGGATTTAAAGTTTTTAAAAAGCTTGACCTGTTGGGACCACTGACTCTCTTAGCCAGTAATAGAAGCAGAATGGTTCAAAATGTAAAAGAGTTCTCATTTTCTCTATTCTTTCTACTGGAGATACCAGCCCAGGGTCATCCCTGCCTCCAGACAAACATCTTGGATATTTGGACATAGATTTGGACCTTGAAAGCCTCAAAGATCCCTCTCCCACAGGGTCCCTCACTCAGGTAACAGCCGATCCCGACCACGTTCAACCATATACCCACACTGAGGTAAGTGCCATGGAAAACATGCTTTGAGTTTCATTTAATAAATTAGGACATAATGTAGACTAGGATTGATCTGAGTGGTAGTTTGTATTGTAAACAAGCATACTAGGGTGTGCGTACACAGACTGGTGTAGGGTCTTTTACTGCTGTTAACCGACGGATAAACAGAAACAATGACAGTTGAGTGATGGCCACAATAACAAATAGAGTATGTGGAGGTGATGATTACTGACTGCTTACTTTGTGTGTGTTGTGATATTCTCCTATTGTTTTATTGGTGGGGTTGCCAATGAAGGAATACATGGGGGAGCAGCATCTGGTTTATGGAAAAACCAGAATTTCTTTGAGGGGATTCATGCATTTTCTGGCTTAAATCACATTATTTACTTGTTTTGCAGGGAACTTTGGAATCTTCAGAATATCAACTTGACCATCACACATTTTCCAGGCAGGGTATGGGGTATTTTGTTGACCATTTGACCATAGCTTAGGCCGACGCTTTCCAAGAAGGTTGTCACACGTTCCAGACAAGCAACGGAGCGTTTCAGCACGTCTACCCACGTTCTTGGCAGTGAAGGCAATGCAATCTGTCCATGCGGAATTAGAATCTCAATTTTTTTCTTTTTTGCCATATATTCCTGGTTAGCTTACCGCGATGTCATACCCTCAAGTGGCCACCTGCAGGTAAAGGCAAGGGCTACAGACATGAATGTGATGCATTTTTAACAAGTGTTAGGATTTTCTTTTTAAAAATATATATTTTTTCTTTCTTTCAAGGACAAAGGGAGCCATAATAAGGAAGCTGAACGCCTGGGTTAGAGGATATACGACTAACATTATTTAACAGTCCCTACTGTTTTGGGAATCAGGTTGTCTTATGATTGCTTTTCTTTTAGATGTCTGCTCTTGTGCCGATGACTGTGAACATTACAATTCAATTCAGTTCCTGCTTTTAACAGTGCGATTTAACTATACAAACAGCATCCCATGTATTCGGTCAGCCAGGTAAAATCTCCTTCAAATGGGAGGGAAGGGAGGAGTGGCAGGGAATGACTAACATAGAACAAGGTGGGACGGACTAAGCTGCATGGGTGGGGTCTCCCAGGCAGTACAGTCTTCTTGCTGAATAGCTTGCCTTTCTATCACTTACCTCAGAAATAGCAGCCCCATTCATACACAAGGAGAAAACAAAAAGGAAAGGGGTTTGGTAAAAATGATGTAAAAATGTAAAAATTAAATCTGTAAAAATGACATCAAGGTGATCATCAGGGAGCAGAGCGCATGAAAAGGTAACAACCATTACACAAACCACATTATTTGTTAATCGAAACAACAGAAGCAAGTTTAGAAAATTACAGTTGTAGTGTGTCTATCAATAGAATCCAGTATGGACATCTGTCAAACCTGTATGTTCAAATGGATATGTACTTGTATTGTCTCATACAATGTAAATCTTCTTGTGGTTGAGAGAAGTGCGTAATTTGTGTCTGTTTGTGGCAGATAAGGAAGATGAGAGGAGTCCTCACAGTGACCAAAATCGAATGGAAACACTGACAGACATGGTCCAAGCCTACCAGGACGCCATGTCAGGAAGCAGGTTGGCAGAGTGAAATACCCTTATGTATACCCTCGTTGCCCCATTTAACATCTGTTTATATGTAATTAAAACCCCTTGTGTACACACAAGCAAATGTGAGTACAATTGACACAGCATGCATACTGCCCCCTGAATGGAATTGGCAACAAATGCATCTTACTTTGACATCAGCATGTGAATGGTTTGCTCTCCAGTTACAACACCAGACCTGTATGTAGCCACCTGTCGCGGTGGCTGGAGGACAACCTGTTCTCCTCAAATGGGTTAGAAACAGAAAGACAGGGAGTGAGGAGGGGTTTGCTGAATCAGCCGATTGTCTTTTTACATGGGAGCCTCACCTTTGAATCAAGTCCAAGTTGTCCACGGACAAAATGAGCTCTTTGAGCAGGTTTCTAATGTTTCGAAGAGAAAGCTTGTTGGAAGTGATGGCTCTTTGGTTTTATGGTCTCAGTTTTGTGTTCCCATCTTTTTCAGAGGAACTTTGCCAAGCCTGAGCAACAATTCCATTCCATCATCAGGACAGCTGACACAGAGAAGCGACCACCATCCTGTGGTACACAGGTACGTAGTGGAGAGATGGGATGTGACAAATTGATATACTGTACTAACTATTGTTGCACAGACAGGACTATATTGTGACTTGTACTGCACCGCTGTAGTCAAAATGTTAAGACCAGTTGGAAAAACTGCAACAACACTGTTGGATCTTGTGATTGGTCCGTGGCCTCACACAGTAGACATTGGTGTTTCCTCATTGCATCGCCAATAATGTTTTATCACACATGTACCACACATACTGATGTTTAAAAGACTGGGAATATTTCATGAAAGTGTGCGACATTTAGTCTTTGTTATTGACCAGATAAGCCATTAAGAGTGCACAAAGGAGTCTGGCATGTACTGTGCCGCACCAGCATGTGGCAGTGTTGAGTTGAGCATCATGGAGCTCCAGATGTCATGTGACTGATCTTCTCCGTGCATTTGCTTACACAGCCATGCTGGCAGGATAGCAGCAATGCGTAGAAGAAGACGCTCGTTTAAAAAATCAGCGTGTAACCTTAGTTTATTTCCCTTGCGGAAAAGTACTCAGAAAACAACAGAAACAACCTCCATAGTATTTCCATTTCATTCCCAACAAAATGGAGGAACACATGTCAAAACTAAAGGACAGGCGCATGGACTTTATTTACAAGTAAAGGTAAGACCAAATGCAATTTATTTAAAAAAAGGAAGAAGAAGAGATCAGCGAGGGAAAAATATGAATTTGACTTTATATTAAATATTTAGTTTTTCTTCCTAGCAAATTGTTGAATAATGTCCCATTGATTGACGCGTCTAAAAGATTTAAAAACACCTAATTGTTTCAATATTGATCAAAATTGAAGTGTAATCTTATCTTCTATTTTGAGTTTATGTTTGTATATCTTGCCCTGCGATTGACTGGCGACCAGGCCAGGGTGTACACCACCTCCCGCCCCAAGTCAGCTGGAATAGGCTCCAGCATACTTGTGACCCTAATGAGGATAAGCGGCAAAGAAATGTTCATCATGAGGGTTATGGAACAAAATCAGGCCTGGGACAGATGATACAATGCCAAACCGAAACGGTTCAGTACATCCATGTGAACCGTTACGCCCCTAACGGTGACTATTCCACTTTCAGTTTATTTTAAAAAGATTGGCTTGCAATCCAGTCCAGGGTGTACACCACACCTCTTGCCCAATGTCAGCTGGGATAGACTCCAGCATACTCCCGCGACCCTAACGAGGCATAGAAGATGAATGGATATTTTAGCAAAGTTGATAAATAATGTCAGAGACTCTTTAAAGTTGTTACTTTCTACGCAATCTGCATACTACCATAAAGCAGTGGTCCTCTATCAATTGTAACATCCGGCCATCTTCCATTCCATGTATCATATAATGCGTATCATGGACACTATGCCATAACTCACTTCACTTTCGTTTTTGTCTAAAAATTACCCAGAAATACATCGAATCTGAAGTTGACATTGTGTCAAGGCAGACGCCAGCTCATTTGCATAGTCTTCCTTGACTTAATTTTAGTGAAATTTTGTGCAGATTGCACTGTTCAAATTAAAAACGTGCAACGTTTTGTCAAAGTCTGGTCAAAATACATGTTTTAAATGCATCAAAATGTGTTTATTCACAATGAGGCGTTATACTTGGGAAATCTCAGTAGCTGAAACAAACCAGCGTTTGGTATTATTTCTTTCATAGTCTTTGTGACATACATGTCACAAAATGGCGATGCGCAAACGAGCTGAAATTGACATCAAACTGTGTTTTATAAACAACAGACACAAATGAAACATTGAACACTACCTCTCTAGTTTATTGAGTGTATTATTTATTTTATTTTATTATTTACATTTTAAATCTTCATCAGATCACTGTAGTCTGTGCGCCATGCCCTTCAAAGTGTCAACACCCTCTTTGGTAACCCTTCCAGGAGAATCATCTCGTTTATGATTTTACAACAGTATGAATTTTAAAATAGCCTTTGTACTTTTTAGAAAACCATACAATATTTGGTTTTCTACACCGGATAGAACGTTACGGTGAGCTGGATGTGGTCTGTTGTCCACCAGTTGACCACCCCTGTTGCTGTGTGTCTTTTGAAAACACACAAATCAAAACATAAAATTCAGGTAAACTTGAATACATGTGTCCTTCACAGGCAGAGAACAAGAAGTTTGGCCGAAGCAGCTCAATCATCCTCGGGCTTGATGTCTATTGCAGAGCCTACCAAGCTCAGCCAATCAGCTCCCAGTATCCTGGAACCACTTCTGTGTTCAAACTATGTACATCAGGCCAGGGCACACATCCAGACACGTATGTACTATGCAGATTTAATTTTTCTAGAGAAGGTGAAGGTAATAACTTTACAAAGTTCCACACCACAGAAAAATACAACCACAATACAACTTTTATACCTGCATTTTAATACTGCCCTCTGATATAGATATTACACAGACATTTCCTGTGATAAATCATTAGAAGTACTGTACAGTGAATTGTAATATGAAAAAAATGTCAATCTGTCGGCAGGATTGGGCTCTCACGAATCAATCAGTGAGAAAAAGGTATGGTTCAAACCACATATTACCATTAACTCATTCAATCCCAGCTATTTTTCAAAAGGCAACCCCCTTCAGTACCGGCCATTTTAGATTCTTTTTTTGACCTTTCAAGGCACACAGAATGTTCTATGGCTTTATAAACATGGAACCAACCAAAAGAAAGACTAGACACCTGTCTTTCATCAAAAGAAAGTTAGTTTCTGCCTTTTTCCGTTCTTAGTAATCAGCAGTAGTCAGCATAAGTAAGTTGAGGGAAAATACTTGTTCCCGACAAAAGAGAGGAAAAGAGCTGTTTGTAAAATTATACATTTACACTTGAACTTCCAGTTTGACACGAATATTTTTGCTTTTGTGACATCTAAACAACCATACCTCAACATAATCTAAAAAGGGGTTGTTTTACATAAAAATAACTATTTATTTACAAATATAACACCATGAACCATTTACAATTTTCACATTTGGAACTAAACTATGTGTGTGCGTGCGTTCAAATTTCCTAACAATGCGTAACATTCTGCACGCTATACTCCTCCATGCTGTCTCACATCTCTGCCGAGCTCTTATCAAAAGCACTTCTGCCACCTTGCGGCCATTTTCATGGCTTAAATTGCTCTTAAGTGACATCCATTAGTGGGAAGTTGGGTCATCACCTCCTTTTGTCTCTTGCACAAAAAAACGTGAAAGACGTATAAAAGCGTTGTTTGGATCAGTCGTTCGGGTTGATAAAAAGGTATAATTATGTCTTTGGTATTGAATGAGTTGAATGATGTATTCCCTCTTTGTAGCTACAGAACTGGATTTTACATTGACATACTCTGTGACGTTACAACAGGGTCCCATATTGGCTCTACAACCCGCTGCCCATCTCCGGACACCCAAGCAGCTGGAACCACTGGACCTCACGCTAAAAGACAATGCTGCTGCACTGGCATTAAAGCACAGTCTTCCCCTGAAACCAATTACCAAGAGCCTTCACTCCATGACCAATTTTAAAAGATTTTCAGGGGGCAACGCTCGTACCGGCCCCCTCACCATGAAGTGTGGTGGTGAGGGCAGCAGCCAGAAATCTACTGACCTGAAAGATGAGAATTATGAAAGCAATATACATGAAGACATTCACTGGATGTTCACATCGGACAAGGTTTCAAAGTTTCCACAAGGCATGAGCTGGAATCAGGAGGACAGTGACGTTGGTGACGGGAAGACAGAACAGAGTTTAAAACCTCTTTTAAAACCCCTTTCCACATCACCACTCTATAAGTCAACTCACATACAGAAACAAGAGCCTGCTGACTGTCAGACTTTTATAAAAGTCAACAAAGCAAATCAGGATTACTGCATAATCAGTAAACACACAGTGAACGATGAAACACCACTCCCAACAACGCCTAAAGTGAATATTAACAATGACTGCATTACGGCTGAAAGACCGGCAGATACAATCATTCAGGGTTACTTGGTGGATAAATCTGCAACTCCAAATGATTCCAAGGTAGGAGAAGCAACCTACTGCACAACTGAGGGTGCCAAGCTAAATACTAGCTCTGCTTTTGAAGAAACCTCATTAGAGTCTTCAAGTAACAATGTCTTGGATCCTAAAAGTGTGAAACTGAAGAAAGCTCTAAACACTACCCAAAACGGGGCAAGAGTATTAAATCAAAATTGTGACTCGAGGACAAACACATCAATCACCCAACTCAAGCACAAAAACATATGCATACTAAACCTGACTGAAGCCCCGAAAACTCTAACGCACCGCTCTCTTTCCAATCATTACATAGATAACTCTAAAAGAAGCCCTGATCAAATTGTTGTTCCTGTCTCTTTGGTTAAATCAAACCTTAAACCTGGTAAAGTTGCTTGTTGGACCTCTGACACCCGATCGGCGCCAAAGGACACTGTTAGTGCACACAGAAGAGCAAATCCTGAGAGAGTAAGCGACTTCGGTACACATCTCCAAAAAGGCAGGGAAATGAAGAGCAGCCACCAGTTAAAGAGTCCAGATGCAGCTGGGACACAAAGATCTAAATCTGCCGTGGACTTTGTCACTTACAAAGACATGTTTAAGACAATACAGAGTGAAGACACAGGGCCTGCAATCTATGAGATGTTTGCTGGTCCGATTTATGATAATCTTCGAAATCCAGTCAGTTTTGAAGACAAACCACCACCTTTTCGCAACCAACCACTAACCCATTCCAGGAAGTCACAAAAAATTCATAAAGTAAAACTTAGACCCTTGAAACAAGTGCAGACTAAGCTAAGGAGAAACCCGACAGAAACAGGCAAAGCAAAACCTTTACCCTCCAGGGTGAAACCTCACCTCATACATTCACCAAAGGACACACACAAAATTGAGTGTATAAGTACACCCGACACCGAGATAGTTTTTACTAAAGATTGTGAAATGGGCCATAACGCTGTACGAAAGAATGAAGTTCCTTTGTTATCGCCCATTGATGAGGTTCTTACAGATGTTAAAGCTGAAAGATTACAAACTTGGACATCTTGTCACAGTAGTGGCCACACCGTGATATCCCCAGTGTATCAGAAATTTCTGGATGAGGTTGGGGATGGACCACTTACAGATGACTTGTTGCATTGTCTTGCTGAGGAGTTGATCTCACTGGATGAGAAAGATGTCTCCATTGCCCCATTTCCCCAAAACCGTGAAATGGCGCTTCAAGAAGAAGACAATGCTACATCAAGAAAGAATGACAATGAAAAGGTATATATGATCTGCCGTGATTTTCAATGCATTACGATTCATAATACTTCCATTTTTTGACAGGTTACTTTAATTGACTTGGCAGCCTTACATGGATTTAGGTCAGATGACACCATTTCGTGGACAAAGGGTGAAATACTTGGCCGTGGAGCCTACGGGACAGTAAGTACACAAAGATGCAGAAATCAAAATTTACTTAACTGCTCAAAATCATGCAATTAGAATACTCCTCTTGACTGATTTATAAACTGGTCTGAATAAACCCATTTATGCTCATCAAATGTTTTCCATCCAACTATCCATCTTCTATGCTGCTTATCCTCAATAGGGTCGTGGGTATGCTGGAGCCTATCCCAGCTGACTTGGGGCGGGTTGCGGGATACACCCTGGACTGGTCGCCAGTCAATTGCTGGGCAGACCAAATATTTTTTTTAACTAAAATAAGTTGGACATTTAGTATACTTTGAGGGAGAAGGCATCTTTATCTGGCATTATTCTGCCTCAGTGTTAGCTGAATAAATTAGTGCAGAAGATTATGTTAGAGTGCAGCTTAAAGCCCAATCCTGAAACCCATCCAACATTTTTGAGGTTAAACAATGTGAGCCATGCAGTCTCATCCAATAGTACCCAACAGTTACCTCACCATACTCAAATCTTGCCAAAAAAAAAAACTTCACAGAACGTAGAAGCGCCTATAATGCATTTTAAACATCTTCCTCACCAGGTATACTGTGGCCTGACCAGTCAAGGCCAGTTGATAGCAGTGAAACAGGTGACTTTGGACACCTCTGACCCAGAGGCTGCAGAAAGCGAGTATAATCGTTTGCAGGGGGAAGTAGAACTCCTTAAGACCCTCAGGCACACAAATATTGTAGGCTTCCTTGGAATCTCCCTGTATCAGCACATGGCTTCCATCTTCATGGAGTACATCCCAGGAGGCTCCATCTCTAGCATCCTTCATAGGTTAGAATAAAATACGGTTCCTTATTAAAGCAATTTCCACTTAAACATTTTTCTGGTCTTTCCCGTTTTTAGATTTGGACCGCTGCCAGAGCGTGTTTTGGCACTATACACTCATCAGATCCTGGAAGGGGTGGCCTACCTTCACTTAAACAGGGTCATTCATCGTGACTTGAAGGGGAACAATGTCATGCTGATGCCCACTGGTGTGATCAAGCTTATAGATTTTGGCTGTGCACGCCGCCTCAACTGCAAAACCCACACTAACAGCAGCAGAGACCTGCTTAAGTCTGTTCATGGCACACCTTACTGGATGGCACCAGAGGTAGATCTGATGGAAGTAGTTATTTAGTGCCACCTTTTGGTTTACATGTGTACATTTCTATACCCCAAACGTAACATTGATATGGTAAATACTTAAATTAAAAAAATACTGTCCAATATTCAGGTCTACTTTTGGTATGCCAATGGTTTAACATAATAGTGACAAACCCCTTTCCACTCCACAGGTTATCACTGAGACAGGATATGGCAGGAAGTCAGATATATGGAGCGTGGGTTGCACGGTCTTTGAGATGGCCACAGGAAAACCCCCTCTAGCACACATGGACAAAATTGCTGCCTTGTTCTACATTGGGGCCAAACAAGGATTGATGCCTTCTTTACCTGAGGGATTCTCAGAGAGCGCCAAAGACTTTGTGAACAACTGCTTGACATGGTGAGGGTGATTCTTCTGTGTACCAGCTCAGCAGTTATTGGGAGTTTAAAATATATGTTCTTTCTCATGACACGTCTTTAAATGTCTGATCAGAATTTTATTTCCTCTCAAGTGACCAGAGATTACGCCCCTGTGCGGACCAACTGCTCCAGCATTCATTTATCCTAAAACACAGGAATGGTGTTACCTCCTGGAGCACACAGCAAAATAACCTCTGTGGCCACTCAGGTGGACAGTGTGGTTTTATCTGATTCTGTTTTTTGGAGTAATGCAGAGCTGCTGGACTAAAGATAAATGTACCTTCTATGTACTGTATGCAAACAGATATACCAATATTGCCAAAATAAAAAAATATATAAATCAACTGTCCAGTTATGTGATAAATATATACAGCCAGTTCACAGTGGCAATAATGAAGTTGATACTAAAATTAAGTACATTCTCTCAACTTTTTCAACATTGCCTGAGTATAAAAATAGTACATTTACCCTTTAATCATATTTAAAAGTAACAAGAAAACCTATTAATCAGCAAGAGTACCCTTGTCAATGGCAAGTGTTAGGATTACATTTTAATGCAGAGAACTGTTGTGGGGACAATGGTTGTAAATGTTTCAAAGATGACAACAACCTATCAATATCAGCAAGTCTCAAAATGAAAAAAAAATACATTAACATGAATTACTTTCTTCTGAATAGTACTATTGGGTATGTAAACATGGCTGACAAAAGGCTTCACTGCCTTACTAATGTATAACACTTCAAAGGATATTTAGACTTACATGGCACCCTACAATTGTCATTTTGTTTGAATAACTAACTTTGAACCATACCTGTATATACTTTTGGTGCTCATACCACATGGGTAATACAATGAATACCCGCCGTTGGAAGGCTGTTTTAGCACATGCCTCTGGAACACTGCATTCCACCAATAGTGCCCAATCTGAGACCAAAAGGTGATTTTTAAACTTGTTTTTACAACTATTGTCATAATCACAAGCAGACCCAAACCTGAGTATTTATAATTGTCTTACCATACAAAAACGTATGTACATTTGTCTCCACTTCCCGTGAATAATATGTTCTCTTTCACTCCCTTAATGAGGACTTACAAACTCAGTACTGAAGTGTAAAACTAAATCAAAAATAGCCACTAAGGAGATGAAACTTAAAAAAGGCATCCATCAAGATTACCATATGGAATGCCAACAAACTGAAGTTTAACTCCTTTACAGCTAGCCATTACCATACTTCATACAAAGTGTAATAAAAAAGGGAGCGTGCATATTGCATAACTTATTGAAAAGAGATGTGAAATTCAGAGAAAATTCACCTGCAAGTAAGTTACTTTTCAACACCGTTTACACAAAAATGACTTTTTTTTTGCAGTTTGAGGATTGAGAACCCAGAAGCAAATTGTTACAGAGAGAGATGGGGCTGAGGATCGCAGCCAAGGTCTGTCTGGAAGCATTACAGGTCCCCCCCCCCATCAAAAGGCCCAACATTCTTCATTTTTTGCAGATAAAAAAATCTGCATTTAGGATTTGTCATCACCTACTTCTCCTAGGGCACTTAACAAGGAAGTAGGCATAGTAGTAGGCATAGTACTGTGGGAAATCGCCTGCCATTTCCATTTGAAGACCATGGCTGTAGAATGGTCCGCTCAGTCTCTCTGGTCTCCCACTTCATGGGGTGATTCATTAGGAGGAAGGTACTGCTGTGAAGTCCGCAGCCCACCTGAGTGTAACAGGAGGGGGTTGGAGAATGAGAATGCAGAGGGGAAGTAGCAACAGCAATAGCTACACTGTATTATTTCCCTTAGGTTCAGTTTTACACTGACAGAAACACAGACGCAGCTGACTTTGAGGTGATCGCTGGTCACCGCATTTGATAACGGCCACGTTTTGACATAACAGAAAATTAATTCCAAAGTCAAACATTAGGTACACTCAACCCCTTGAGTAGATATGTGTATACTAAAACCTTGTCAGTGAACGCATTTGCTCCTGTGTGATACTGACAGAGAATTGTAAACATTGAATGTGTAGAGACAAAGATAAATAAAAGATGAAGCTATTTTGTATAATAATACAATAAGGTATAGATTGTTTTTATTTACAGTTGTAAGTTTCCCCCCCCCTTCCTGATTTATTTTTTTGCATGTCTGTCACATTTAATGTTTAATTAAACAAATGCAAGTTTTTAAATAAAACTTTATATAATCACTTGAAGAAAAAACACAAACCTACATGGCCCCTGTGAAAACATGATTGCCACAATAAAAAGTAACTGGAGATTGAGCTCAATCAGTCTGAAAAAGGTTATCAAGCTATTTCTAAAGATGTGGGACTCCAGCGAAACATAGTGATAGTCATTATACACAAATGGCGAAGACATGAAGCAGTAGTTCTGATTCCAGTGTTGGGATAAGTCATAACAGAGCAACGACTCATCCAAGAAGTCACAAAGGACCCTACAACAATATCCAAAGAACTGCAGGCTCACTTTCCTCAGTTAAGGTCAGCGTTCATGACTGCACCATAAAAAAAGACTGTGGCGAAAAAAAATGACCTGCATGGCAGTTAAGGAAAATCACTGCTCTACAAAAAAAACTTTTAGGTATGTCTCAATTCTGTCAGAAAACATGATAAAACCCTGGCCCTTTGGGAAAATACAGTACTCTGTGGTCTGACAAGACAAAAGCTGAACTTTTTGGAACAGGTGTGTGCTTCAGAAAAGGTGGCTCCCATTACATCTCATAGAAGTAACGCCACATTTCAGAAAAAAATCATACTAAACAGTAAAATATGGTGGTGGTAGTGTGGTGCTGATTGCAACCTCAAGGTGAAACAAACTTGGGTTCTGCAGAAGGACAATGATCCAAAACACACCGACAAGTCCACTTCAGAAGGCCGAGGAAAAACAAAATCAACTTTGGAGTAGCCTAGTCAAAGTCCTGACCAGAATCCTTTGGTGTGACCTTTGAAAAAAAGTGCTTAATGCTGGAAAACCCTCCAATGTGGCTGACTTACAACAATTTGGAAAAGATGAGTGGGTCAAAAATTGCTCCACAGCGCAGTAAGAGACTTATTGCAAGTTATCACAAACGCTTGAATGCAGTTGTTACTGCTAAGGGCCATGTAGATTTAGATTTTTCTTCTCCCTGCATGCAAAAATAATTAGAAATCTGGAAGGGGACACATTTTCACACCACAGAATATTAAATGTTACCCTTAAATGACTTTTGTATTGATCTGGAACTATATTGACCTTGCATAGATAGCAATTGTGCTATATGTCCAGCAGGACGCCTAATATAATGGTAGGGGAAACACCACACTGCAGTATAGGACAGGAGCAAGAAGGAGAAACGGGTGTAAAGTACCTGCAGCACTAGTGCCACCCTTGGAGATTTTGTTCATTTTGGAGCAAGAAGTAGAGGACCAGGAGTGGTGTTGATTGTGATTGGCTTCAAGGTGTGCCCTCTTTCGTGATGACGAAGAAGTCAAAGACGTGGATCCACTATGAGGAAGCGCTATTCCTTCAATGGTAATCAGTCCTGGAGCACCTCGAAGTAGGCCGCCTCCACTATTGGAGCTCTCCGAGCTACCTTGACCATTCCCGCTCTGAGAGTGCAGGTTAGAGTGACTGTACTTGTGATGGCGATGAAGGTTGTGCTCTACACTTCTATGTTGTTTCTCCTTGCTCACCAGTGGGCTGGAATGCTTACTCTTGTTGTTGGCAGCCATTCCTTCATCAGATGAACTGTGACGCTCTGATGAGGAAACCCTAATCTTCATTTTAAATTCCTCTTTGTTTCTGTCCATCTTGAAGCTTCCTCCAGAGCCAGGAATTGCCAGGTGGAGATTAACCAAGCTTTTGTCCCATTTGTCACTGTGATGACATCTGTCCATTGTGACAGGAACTCTACTTTTCAATGGGGAGGCAGTGCTGTTGCTACTGCTACCTAAAGCCGGTGCACTCTGGGAAATCTGATCTGTGTGTGAATTTTTATGATGGCCATGGCTCAAAGACGATGCATTAGATGATAACGGTGTTTTCCCCCTTGAGTTGTTCTCAATGAGTGCGGCATGCTGTTCATGTCGGACTTTCTGCCCAGAAACAGCAAAGTCTATAGTATGTTTTTCTCTGTATTTGTCTAACGGCAGTTTCGGAGTTAAAGAGAGTTGTGGTGGTGGAGGTTGAGCTGACAGAGGATAAGAGGATGAAGTAGGTGATTGATGCTTGCCATGTCCACTCAGATTGGCTCCTTTAAGTTCCTGTTTGACAATGTTAACATCTACAGTTTTATCAGTCTTGTATGCTGAGGGATTATGATGCACAGAAGCCTGCAAGGACAGTCCCTGCTGATGAGAGGTGTTGAGGGGTTCATGCTTTATACAGTCAGATGCGTAACCTGCCTGACTCTGGTCGCCCTGGGGCCATTCACTGTGGCTAGGTGGGTTGAAAGTACCAGTCATGGAGTCCAGTGACAACGGTGCCCCACCAGACTGAGCAGACATCGACATAGTGAAGGTGGAAAAACTTGAGGGTATCCCAGCAAGTGAGTTGTCACGCAGGGAAGGGTCCTGGAACATGGAAGGGCCAGCTAGGGTGGTATCTGTCAGTTGGACACTCTCAGATTTTGGCTTTTTAGCAGCCTGGATTGCCTACAATGCAAAGACAAGTGGTACATTTATGCATAATTGTACGATCACCTTATTGTTTTAATTCACAATATTGTATCACATGTTATATTGCAATTCCATTTTCCACTGTGCCTGCACATTGGAATTTCGTCCATAAACAGAAATATAAATGCTATTATATTTAACATGCACAACCCTACCACAGTGCACCATGGATTACGTACTACAAGCACTGGTAATCCAGCTGCTGCTCTAACTATACCGGAATGACAAACAAGCTATACTACTACTAGATTTTCTCAGGGAGGTTGACAAATGATATCCCCTTACAGAAGGAATACACCCTCCTGCATTTATCTTCAAAGTGCATTACCTTACTTCAGTCCAGGGGTCTCAAAATATCCAACTATATTTTGGCCCCTTGCTTACACCCTGAGTGTCAATATTGTGGCAATCTTGAATTCCAAAAGCGATGGTCAGAGGTTCTTTACTGATAAGTACACACGGTCATAGGGCAACTAATACTGCTATGGAGAATAAACTACTAACTCTAAACAAGTAATTTTAGCAAATGTTTTAAAAGTGCTGCAAGGCATGCTGGAAAGACAGGATGATGCATCTTTTTTAAGCAGTTGCATACATCTTTGGAGTTAACATACAGTGGTCCTGATTTTTGTGCATGTTTGTCACAATTAAATGTTTCAGATCAAACAAATTTAAACAGTCAATGAGAACAACTGAATCCAAACATGCACTTTTTTTTTTTTTTAAATCAAACTTTTTCTTAAAATTCCAAACCTACAATGGCCTTGTGTGAAAAACGGATTGCCCCTTGAAACATAACTGGTTTCTCATACCTGAGTTAGTTATACCGAGCTACACCCAGGCCTAATTACTGCTACACTAGTTCTCAATCATGAAATCACTCGGATCTGCCTGACAAAGTGTAATAGACCAAAAGATCTGCAAAAGCTTGACATCATGCAGAAATCTAAAGATTTAAAATTTAGGAACACATGGGAAAGAAAACTATTGAAATCCATCAGTCTGGAAAAGGTTATAAAGTCATTTCTAGCATTGGAACTCCAGCGAACCATCTAAGGTTAGTGGTTATGACGCCACCATAAAAAAAAGACAGTGGCAGTACATCAACAGTGACTTACCCCCCAATTCATCCCGTGAGTCCAGTTCTGGTCCTATTTTGGTGATAAAGAACGTAAATCAAGTTAGTTGCCAAGATCACATAAGTGAAGCATTCTGCTTCTCAAAAACAATATGCATTCAAAAGAGTAATAATTAAGACCTATACTTTTTCGTCTTATTAATGCGCGCTAACGACTATGTGATGAAGATGGCTGTGACGCGTGCGTCGCTGCCACAGCGGATGAAGACATGCGAATTACAGCCGTCAACCATCACACACGCACACACAATGGACAACCGTTAGTGCATCTTAATCAAGCGGAAGAGACATGTGCACTCTATTGAATGCATTTAAACGACACAGAATGCTTTATGTATGCGATTTCAGCAACTAACCAGATCTACGTTCATCACAGAAATCTGACCAGAACTGGAGTCGTGGGATGAATTGGAGGGTTAGTCACTGTTGATGTACTATACCAATGGTGGGGATGTCATACAACTTCATGTCAAAAAAAATCAGAACTATCACTTTACAGCTAGTCTCAATCTTGCCAGGAAACACCCGATCTGGTGATCCCTAAGACCTTTGGTGAGACAAAAGACAAGACCTGGTGCTGTTTTGCTGGTGCAGGTCCTGGAAGACTTGCTGTGATAAATTGAACCATGAATTCTGCTGTCTACCAAAAAATCTTGAAGATTGTCCGGCCATTTGTTCATAACCTCAAACGGACTTAGCTGTAGCAGGACAATGATCCAAAACACTAACAAGTCTACCTCTGAATGGCTGATGAAAAACAAAATAAAGACTTTGGAGTGGCCTAGTCAAAGTCCTGAACTGAATCCAATTGAGATGCTGTTGCATTACCTTAAAAGGCAGTTCATGCTCAAAAACATAAGTTTTTTAGAGGGCATTTTTCCCCCCACAGGTCCATGTAGGTTTGGCTTTCTCCCTTTAAAAAAATTAATTTAATTTTATGTTGTGTATTTTAACTTACATTTTAAAGCATTTAAATTTCTTTAATGGTCTGAAACCAGCAAGTTTGACAAGTAAAAAACAAACACTTTTCACACCATTGTAGTTTATTATGCTCCACTGGTAGTAGTAGTTGCCCTTTGTATGTGTTAGCTGTTGCACATTAGTGTGCTTTGTTATAGTTACAGTATATTGACTCCGTATCAACATCCTTTAAGCAACCCAAGTGCCTCAGACCATCATTTGGGAAACTCACGACTGTCATTTTTATCACATATGGCTGACCCTGGAGCAGGCTCCTGACTGTTTGCAGTGGTGTTTGAGCTATAGCAGGGGTCTGCAACCTGCGGCTCCAGAGTCGGATGTGGCTTTCTTATCCTTCTGCTGTGGCACCAACTGATTTATGTTTCTGTGTAGTCACTACGTCATCTCATCTGACAGCATTATGATCCCTTCATAGTTCTGCATTGGAGTTGACCGTGTGCCGTGCAATTGCCACCAAATTGCTAGGGGTAGTGTTTACTGGTTTGTTAACTCGGTAAGAAACCATGACAACTATTTTGCCATTGTTCATTTGGTTACTTTGTTGCTAATAAACAATGATGATATGGAGAGGGGAACTAGAATTGGAATCAATTCATGTGTAACAACGCTTTTATTGCGAATGTTCAGAATCAGCTTCACTGGCCAAACAAGGAATTTCACTCTAAAATCAGTAGAGTATGCTTAAGAACAGAACCGGGAAGACATAAGGAATGTGACAATACTTTTAAAGGGCACTATATAAATGCGTTACCTTAAATTTAGTGGTCAAATAGGTTTTGTGGCTCACACATGAGCCTTGAAAAGCGGGAGATGACCGACTTATGCGCATGTTCTTTCCTTTATGGTTTGGTGTGTCACTTGATTCCATCAGCGTATCTGTTCACAGCGCTACACTTAGGTAAGTCTTGCTTTCACTCAGTTAACCTTCCGGTTTGGAACTATTTACTCATCCGGCACAGTGTGGAGGTGACTTTTTTTATTCCCCACTGGCCACCAAAAAAATCCAATGTTTCCATGTGGACAAGATCTTATTCAGTACTGAAAAATTGAATGTTTTCATATAGCCGTTGTTTCCCAAAACATAGTAAAACATTCGATTCCATTACTCTTATCCGGGTCGCGGAGGCAGCAGTCTCATTGGGGAAGTCCACACTTCCCGGTCTCTGGCCACCTCTTCCAGTTCCAACGAGAGGACACCAAGGTATTCCCAGGGCAGCTGTGAGACATAATCCCTGCAGCATGTCCTAGGTATTCCCCTGGCCCTTCTCCCAGATGGGCATGCCCCCAACACCTCACCATGGAGGCGCCCGGGGAGGCAACCGGACTAGATGCCAGAGCCACCTCAACTGGCTACTCTCGATGTGAAGAAACAGTGGTTCTGCTCTGAGTTCCACACGGACAGTCAATCTTCTCACCCTCCTTCCAGTAAAACTACAAAGTCACCAGCTGGGGTGCTCTACAGCAACTGTCTGATGGACTCCAAGAAGTCTGTGTACTGTTCTGCGTGTACGCACAAACAACAGTCAGGACCCTTTCCCCAGCCCGAAGGAATAGGGAAGTGACCCTCTCGTTCACCGGTGATGACTCCAACACAGAGGCACCAAGCTGGGGAGCTATTAACAACCCCCCCCAGCTTGCCACCTCACCCCTGCAGCAACTCTAGAATAGATAAGGTCCAATCATTTGAGAAATATGGTTCCAGAGCCCTAACTGTGGGTCAAGGTGAGTCCGACTATATCTAGTCAGAACGTCTCAACCTCTCACAAAAGCTCAGGCTCCTTCCCCAACAGAGAGTAACATTCCATGTCACAAGAAACCAGATTTGGCCACGGAAGACACGGTCGACCGGGGAACCCACCCTCAACCGCCGCCCAAACCGAATGCACCGGACCCTTACGCTTGCCCCTGGAAGTGGTGGGTTTGCGGGGGATACAAAAAACAAAGAATACTGAATAAAATGTGACATCTGTCATGCCCACACAAGTCATGTATCACATGTCTGTTAGCTTTACTTAGAACATAAGTGATTTGTCTTACTCTCCAGTTGCGAATTCTTTTTAAACGGCTGGGCGTCTTTTCCAGAATCTGCAGAAAGTCATGAGTCAACTCTATTAGGAAAAAAAAAAATGCATTACTGTGGTAAGTCTCTACTCATGCCTTAAAATTACTCTTTCATGAAATCATGTCATAAAATCAAAGTGCCCTGTCTTACCATCAAGCAGCTCATGAGTAACAGAGCTGTCGACGTACTCCCACCAGTGTTTCCCATCAGTAGACACGGGTATCTCCCAGTTGGACCACTTGCACGCCAAGTGGATACACACACAGGCTATCACTGTGGGCTTGTACTGGAGGCAGAATGTGGTGAGGTGGAGACTGTTGTGTGTGAAGGTATGTCAATAATTGAAGTGTGACAAATTTAGTTTATATATATGTTTGTATTGTGTGTCAGTGATGTGATTGAGGCATTCCAGGCATTGTCAGGATTGGTCCCACATGTAAATAAAAAGATGAGGACAGAAGGCGCAAATTGTGTTAATCATTGGAAACAAAGATGTATGTTTTTATCTGTGATTTAATTCTGGAAATCTTTTAACTGCAAAAAAAAATTTCACATCAAAACTCATCCAGTAAACAAATTACTTGAATAAGGTAATTGATTATTACCCAGTTGGCACATTTAACCTTATTGCCCCACTGTTGCAAAGTTTATATACAATACAAAATAATGTCTACCCATAGTTGTGGAACTAAGTTTCTGACACAAAGGTAAAAATCACCGTATTTCAGTAAAATTGTTATATTCCATGCAAAGAGCAGAGTACAATAATGTCACATTTTAAGCAAAATATGCCATAGTGATGGCTACTGTACAGCAACATGCATCTTAGAGCAAAATATGTAGTATTTGGCTGTGCATTAAAAATTGCAACAAAGATTCTGACCTGTAAAATCAGGACAGCCTTAAGGATTGATAGCTCAGTACAAAAAGTGGATAAAGATTACTGAGTCAGCAACAAAGCATTGCAAATGAAGTGAAGTTGATTAATTTGAAGATATTACAATACTTTTTTTAAAATCCAAAGCCAACTAAACTAAACCCTTTAAAGACCCACTTTCATAACAGCTATTTTCTGTCGCCCCGCAAATAGACAAAAACATTTGTATCTATTCATTAATCTGTGCTGTACAGACTGGACCCGAAACCAGTGGAACCAGGAAAATTCTATGAAGCACAAAAGAGCATTTAACAGTCAAATTGCATGTTGACTACAATAAATGTGTACATGTCGGCAAATCTGCAGTAACATTAAAAGTACTCCCTGCCTCTCAGCCCCCCCCCCAACCACCAGTTAACCACCCATCCCCGCCCCACCATTTCAGAAAGGACTGATGTATAGCAAGTGTCAAGCTTGCAAAAAAATTAACCTGATTACCCAAGATATTTTCATACATACCAAGAGATCCCAAAACCCTGCCTACAAAATACAGTATATAACCATTCTTAGCATGCAAGTCCTTAATAGGCATTTCCATTACAAATGGTTTATACAATTTAATGCAACAGCATTTATGGAATTTTTTGCATAGCAGTCAGAAAAACATGTGCATCTACAATCATACAACAATGTATGCATAGCAAAAAATATGAAAGATAAAAAAAATATTTTGCTGTACTTACCAGAAGGACCTCTATGAGAAATGTTTACGTCTGTGAAATCTTTAGCGGCTATTCAGGCTACCAAAGTGTCTTTTAGAATTCTGCACTTTTTCGCAACCGAAAAATATGTGGGTTTCAAGCGCACCACTACACTTCGCATCTTGCATTCAACCCATCAGTGCCAACACATGGTCCCTTGTACAATACACCGCACTGCGACTGGGGCCGGTAACACCACAACCCACCCTCGTCCCGCTCCCTAACAAAGGAGGGAAACGGAGTAGGCAAGCGTCCCAACAACCACCAGTGCAAGAGGGACCCGTTGGACACTGAAAGGGTACCCTGCATTATAGGAAGCAATGGTGTGCAGTCAAAGTGCAACAAAGGAGGGGCAGGATAACAACCTGTTGGTAGCCATGAAATAGGATGTCTGTGCCAGATCCTTGCTTGCTATGAGACAGGAAGACAAAAGACAGGATATAAGACAAATGATTATAATGATTACTATCATTATCTATAATTAGTACATGTAGGAATGGAAACCAACAGAAAACATTCACAAAATATTTTAAATACGTTTATTATCAGAAACCTCTAGACATTAATTAACACCCATTCAGTCACCTTTACACTTGTATTATCCAAAATAGCAGACATACACTACATAACACATATTCAAGTTCATCTTCTGAATGCCTTATGTTTGTATTTTAGCTCATTTTGACATTTATGCCTAGAAATGCTTTTAATTCAAATAAGAGGCCATGGTCAAACATGAAACATACTGTATCAATTAGTCCATCCATCCATCCATCCATCCATTTTCTATACCGCTTATCCTCATTAGGGTCGCGGGTATGCTGGAGCCTATTAGTATATTTTGAAAATCCGTGATAAAGTAGAGCTGCAAAATTCAAACCGGAAAGTGGCAAGGGGCGACTGCAAGTGGTGTTACGTTAGAGGTGGCAAGTGTCTTGAGTAGATGCATCACGAGCGGTAAATATATTTGTGGCGTTCCATTAGAAAACTAAAAATTCAAAAATAAAAATAAAACTATAATGTTGGTAAAATACTTATTTCCGATATTATATATCATACTTTCAGATTTTCAAATGTTGCTTTTACCAAATATTTACAATGCTGTGATCATCTTGGTCAAGTAAGTACTTTCCAGGGTTCAAGCGACCCACAATCACAAAACAAACTCAAAAGCTAATGAAAAGAAAAAGGTAGTACTGTACGGTCACACAAACATCAAGTCATCAGGGTTTCACCGCCCTCCCCCACCTATTTATAAGGTGCAGGGTAGAGTACAGGGCACAAAGACAAGGAAAGAAGCCTTTACCTCGCACTAGCTGGGAACATTTCACCACATCAGTGTGTGGGTGATCAATAGTAATTTCAAAGCCTGGAACAAAATACATGACAGGTGAGTTCAACAGAGAGACAGTTGGGAAAAGACATGTCATTTTTTCCATAGTGTTTTACAGCGGGTTTTTAAAAAAACTTTAAGAACATGACAGCACTGGAAAGAGTGTTTAACTGAGAAACAAGATTGTTATAATCACCTCACTAATATGAATAAATAGTATAAATCAGTGGTTCCCAAATGTTGTGTCACGCCCCCCCTTTGGAGATAAAATGGATATAAATGTTGTGAAATAGAAGATTAAAGTTAGTTTTATACTTGTAGCGAGGTCCGCGCGGCTCTGTGCGAACAAATTACGTAATTTTCACACCCATTTCCCGTCGTGCGGCTCTTTTCATGCGGAAAATCTCCGCTCTGTGTGCCTTCACATTTTTTTAACTACACGGATGGAGAAGGGCAGAAAAAAATGGCGAACGAGCAGGAGATCATCGCAGCTGAAGTAGAGAAATAGCTGCATTTATGTGATTCGTCATGTAGAGACCACTGGGACGTGTCCAACTCGCTGAGAAAGATCCGAGAAGAAAAAAAGTGTGTTAAAGGTGCACTGAACAACGTACTCTGAGCGCGCGCGGATACACATGGAAGTGTTGTTGGAACACTCGCGCTACGTTAGGAGAGAATTTGAACACACCCAAAGTGGCAAAAAAAATCCATAAACAAGGCGCTTCGTTATTAAAGCCGCTGGGTTGTAAGAGGGAGAAAAAAATAGCTAGTAGTCCAAAAAATACGGTAATAATAATAAGTGTGCATAGTAGCTCCCGCCCCACCAATTTGAAAACCACTGGTATAAATAATAGTAAAACCACATCAGCTGGTAATGGCTTTATCTGTGAACAAACAATTCAATGTCACAATACAATTATGGGGATATTGGGAATAGAGTGAAATCAGGCCATTATTAATGGCAAATTAAAAAAAAAAGAATGACATGTCACCTTGTCACTTGTCACAATACATACAGTCAAAGATTAAAGTTGATTATAGAACAAAACACTGGCAGTGACTAACAAACTCAATATGAAAAAACCCTCCAATATAACAAGTCTGTAATGGTTATGATATAGTGCTCTCTCATAGCATCATCCACTCTGGACACCACTACTTACCAAGGGTCTGCAGCACTATGGATTCAAGTATCACCAGCTCTTGAGCTTGCTGGAGGTATGCCTGAAGTTTGATAGACAGTCATTACATAACAATTGTAATGCGTCTATTAGCTCACCTAACAACTGAGTTTAAATGACCAAAACTGAAACCAGAGAGGCCATTACTTCTTTCAGTGGAAGAATTTGTAGCTGTTTGGACCACACCAACAGCAGGCTAGAGTAGGAATAATTATCCCATCATAATGGGTATGGCACAGGTTATACAATGGGAAACCATGGCCAAAAAATGAAATGAAAAGACAAGGTACGTAAAAAATAAAAATAAAAAAACCACAGCACTTCACATAGGGACCCCAAACTTACATTACTCTTAGTGTCAAGAGGAGATTCTTGAGAGTTGAGGCAGGCGTGTGCTACTTTAATCACATATTCGAGTTTTCGTGGCTGCTCTTCCACCTTGGCAGCCAAAAACAGTGTGGTAGGAGATATTGTCTGTAAAAAAAAAACACACACTGAAAATGTACACCTTGTATTAAATATGTACATTTATTAAAAGGTCAAGGAGTACTTACATTCCTGTGAAATTTGGTGAAAGAGTGGTGCATATAAAATCTATGCATGTAAACAATTGCTGTATTTATGGTTAATTGAGAGCTGGAATGTGGGTCAAGGAAATATTACCATTGTTAGGTCAATAAAAAATCCATCCCATCTACCCATGATTTTCTATTCCGCTTATCCTCACTAGGGGGTTTGCTGGAGCCTACCCCGGTTGACTTCGGGAAGGAGGCAGTGTACACCCTGGACTGGTAGCCAGTCAAAAGCAGCATTTTTAAGTCCATAAAATATCTCACGCGTTTCTGCCAAAGATCACCGATGTAAATGAGCGTGGGGAAATGACACTTCGGAATTAATTTAACAATCGGGACGAAGAAATGTCAAACAAGAATGACCTTCGGGATTAAAAGGTTATATTTGTGGAGAACGGATGACGATTCACGGGCCTAATCGACAAGCTACGGCCTTGCTAGTTAGCACGCTACACGGAGTGACGCGTGGCTAAGAGGAAACGTGTTTGATACCTTAGCTGCGTGTTAAAGAGCGTAATTAATTAAATTAAAGTAATGACGTTGAAATTCTATTTATTCCGTGTCCAGTCCATGCTAGGCTACAGTTAGCAGCCTCTAGTTACCTCCCTTCACGTCTGGTTTTGTTGATAAGGATACACATTTAGCCTCTGGCCCATGTCTTGGATCAGATTTGCCGCTTGTTGCCGGTAAGAAAGCTCCCGGTCAGGTTCTACTCCATATCGGCGAGACGGTGTATTTTCCAGCTGCTCCCGGGTGAAAAACCATCTCGAAGTAGATCCCCGGCTAGTCGCCATTGCTATACGATGGTCATGGGGAAAGCGGATATGACGTCAACAATAGCTCGGAAATGGAAACCCACTCGCCTACCGTTATAGTTTATGTCAGTGTTTTTCAACCTTTTTTGAGGCAAGGCACACTTTTTTCATTCCAAAAATCCCAAGGCACACCACCAGCTGAAAAACAAACATTGATCTCTGTAGCCTATAGAATCAATATAAAGTGTTGCCACCTAGTGCTATTTATCTTATTACATGATTACTCTGGCAATCATTGGACAGCACAGACACTCAGCAGTGGCACATTATTGGCGGACTCATTTTCAAAAAATATCTATACACCAATTAGGTGAAAGTGGATGATTTCCCAGGGCACACCAGACACTAGCCACGGCACAGTGGTTGAAAAACACCGGTTTATATAATTCTATAAACTTATACTATATTGTGTTATGTTGTGTTATTTATTTTAGTGAATTTTCAGGTTTTATTCGTCCAGTTGCCTTGGTATACAGCACCATCTGTAGCTTGTTGCTTTTCAAGTGCTCTATGAACAAAGATCATTCATTAATGTTGGGATTTTTTGGCAATGTGTACTTTGTCAATTTTTTTTTTACTGTTTTTGAGTTTCATTGATAATTAATATTTCAGAATGAAGCTTTGGGATCAAATAAATAGAAATTGGTACAAATAGTTCTTTATACATTTGTTTATTTAGTATTGACTGCATTTAAAATCGGTTTGGCAAACCTGCAGTTTGTCTCACTTATTTGACTCATGCAAAACAATTAACAAATTATGAAATTTGAAAATGTTTAATTCCCGATACAGAATCAATACAATTTAATAACTATTTACGCCTATTCACAGGCTGGAGTCAGTCACCCTCTCACTGAAATTGTTCTTTTCTAAGGCCCAAAAATTCCAGTGCATTTTCTGCCAGCAGCCTATCCTGTAACACAAAAAGCAGTATATAAAACGTTGTATGTCCAAAAATAATAATGCATAGGTGTACTTAAAGGAGGACCATATTTTCCAGACTGTAAGCCGCCCTTTTCCCATAGTTTTGTAGTTTCATAGTTTCTTCACTCATCACAGTTTTTCAAAAATATTAATAATTCATGTTGTTTCATTGTGGAAAATATACGCAAAAAAAACATACAATTTGCCAGGAGTGCACATTTTAAATCTGTTTTTTGGATTACAAAGTGCCATATCTTTTTGCCCAAGTCCTGAATGCTTTGAAAGCTGGGGAGAAACATGGAGTTCATTTATTTTGTCATGTCTCGTGTGTCTGCTGCTAGCTACCTGCCCAAAGGTTGGCCAAGCTAGGAGGCAATATACATGACAGAAATTGCTGCAAATAAACTTTCTGCCCCAGTGATTTTCAGAAGTTTGGCAGCGAATACCAGAATTTTATGTAGAAGTCTTCGCTTGATGATCGGCGTCACTCAGGGACCCGAAAAAGACAGGAAAACTAGGAGATGTTAAACTTTACTTTAAAAGATATCAGCTAAACAAAATCCCTCTGCTTTCTCTCAATTTTTGAAATTTTTGCTCATTGAGGAACAGTTGACAAGCTTTGGGGCTCAATTCATTACCAAAAGGATTTTAAAGACTGCTACATGCTTCACTGAGATGTGGCTTATGGTGTGCACTGCAAATGCGGAGCTGTCTGTAGGGGACACAGGAAAAAGCTAATTGTTTCTCCACATTGTCTATTTTCATTCTAAGGAAATTCGGTTGCATGCAACACTATGTTTGACATTACAAAAATGCAGGCTATCTCCCCGGATGCACCTATGTTTTTATTATGAGACTTTAATCACGTGTCAAGAAGAAGATGCCAAACTTTCCAGGATGTTTTCTGTCCTACCTGAACACACTGGTTAAGAAACGGGACTCCTTTGCTTGGCCAAGAGGACCATAACTGCGTTCACCAACTTCCCCCCATAAAACTACTGGGGAGAAGAAAGGTGGAATCAAGTAGTTGAAAGTGTTTTGAGTGCACAGATAGAGACATTTATAAAGACTCTTGCTACATTTGATGGGCTTATTGATGTGTGTTGCTCATATGCTGGTTTCTATTGAGACATGATCATCACTGCGAATAAGGTTAAAATGTACCCAAACAATAGATCGTGGGTCTCGACAGCATTTATTTGTGCTCTGGATAAAAAGAAACAGGCTTTTAGTCAGGGCCGATTCAAATGTTGTGAGGGAAGCAAACAGAACTAAGAGCCGAAAGTTTAAACTCCAAGCAAGTGTATAAAACCAAACTGGAGGAGAGAATGGCGGCAAATAAGCTAGGTACTGTGTGGTTCAACATGAAGACTATTATAGGTATTCAGAACCACAAAAGTAATTGCCATGTCTGTGTTGAGGGTTATAACACTGACTTTGTTTCTAGCCAGTGCTTTTAATTGTTTTAATAACTGTTTTAGCAAAGAGGATTTTAACTTTGACATCCAGAGCCCAAAAGAGCAACTAGTGGACACTAAGCACTTTAAAATAGAACAGAAGGATATAGACAGGGTCTTTAACAGAACTCAGATCAATAAAATCCCTGGTCCTGATAGAATCTGACCGCTTTTTAAAAACATTCAGGTTAAACACATTCAGCTAAGGAAAGATGCCCCAGTTTTTTCTGTCCCAAACCTGAATAGCCCAAAGTTGCGCAATTATTTTATTTGTAATGAACACATTCAAAAAATTCATTCATTTTCTATGCCGCTTATCCTCATTAGGGTCACGGGTATGCTGGAGCCTATCCCAGCTGACTTTGGGCGAGAGGCGGGGTACACCCTGGACTGGTCGCCAGTCAATCACAGGGCACATATAGACAAACATTCACAATCATACCGATGGACAATTTAGAGTCGCCAATTAACCAAACATGCATGTTTTTGGAATGTGGGAAGAAACCGGAGTACCTGGAGAAAACCCACACACACATGGAGTGACCATGCAAACTCTACACAGAGATGCCCAACGGAGATTCCAACCCTGAACCTCCTGACTGAGGCCAACGTGCTACCCACTCGACCACCGTGCGGCCCATTCAAAAACTTGTAAGCGCAAAAGTCCGCAGGTTCACTCAGGGCATGATTGACCCCTTATAAATGGCTTACAGGCCGCACAGAGGAGTTGAGGATGCCACAGCTGCTTTATTGGATTTGGTTTTGAGTCACCTGTATGGGAAATACACTCATGCCAGGCTTTTATTTGTGAATTTTACAGCAGCTTTTAACACCATCCAGTCCCATTTTTTGTCTCTTAAATGATTTAAATTTGAGCAAAAATCTTATAGGCTGGATTCGTAACTTTTTAACAAGACACAAAACAGGTCAATTGAGGTCTGTCAGGGCTGACGCTGCCTGCGTGTCCTGTCTTTTACTCTTCATATTGTATACCAGTATGATGCATATGGATTCACAGGAGTGCCAACAATAAAAGGAAATACATGCTGAAATATGAAGAGAATCAAAAATAAAAAATGTACAAATGTAGGCATATTGTTGTCTTTGCGGGCTGCACAGTGGATGAGTGGGTAGCATGTTGGCCTCACAGTCAGAAGATCAGGGCTTGTCGGGCATATGTGTAGAGTTTGCATGTTCTCCCTGCGCATATGTGGGTTTTCTCCGGGTACTCCGGTTTCTCCCACATTCCAAAAACATGCATGTTAGGTTAATTGGTAACTCTAAATTGTCCATAGGTATGAATATGAGTATGAATGGTTGTATGTCTGCTCCGTGATTGACTGGCGACCAGTCCAGGGTGTACCCCGCCTCCCGCACAAAGTCAGCTGGGATAGGTTTCTGCATACCCGTGACCCTAATTAGGATAAGCAGTATAGAAAATGGATGGATGGATGTTGTCTTTGCTTTTTTGTCATTGCATTTTCTGAAAAACCAATTGGAAAAGACAAAGACAAATCCAAAAACACTATGTGAAAATGGAAATAATAAAGATGATAACCAATTGGAAAAGACAAAGACAAATCCAAAAACACTATGTGAAAATGGAAATAATAAAGATGATACAGAAAAAACAATGACAAAATGGAAAAACAGTATGACTACATTTGACCATCCAGCCGTTTTCTATTTAAACTTCAGGCCACTTATTTTCATTTGGGTCACGGGTATACTGGAGCCTATCCCAGCTGACTACGGGAGTGAGGCAGGGTACACCCTGGGCTGGTCGCCAGGCAATCACGGGGCAAACAACCATTCACACTCATTCATACCTATGGACAATTTAGAGTCGCTAATTAACCTAACATGCATGTTCAAACGCAGATCTTCCAGATCTCCTGACTTTATGGCCAACATGCTAACCACTTGGCCACCGTGCAGTGCCACAGACCAAATGTAGAGGATTTTGTGGAATGGCGTGATGACTCTTTGAACTTCTGCTAGATGTAACCAAAAGAAAGATATGGTGATTGATTTTGGAAAACAAAGCCACAGTGTGGACCCAGTCTCTATCAAGGAGGAGACTGTGGGGCAGGTGTCCCAGTACAAATATTTGGGCACAATCAATGAAACTTTGAAGGTAATTGTGAGGTGGTCTGTAAAATAAGACACCAGTACCTGCACTGTCTAAGGAAACTGGAGTCTTATGACTGTGTTTTATCACACTTTTATTGAATCACTTATCTTTCTGTTGACCTGGTTTGGAAGTACGTCTCCAAAAAATAAGAACGCTCTCAATCAGATTGTCAAATGGTCTGGCAAGCGAATTGAACAGTCACAGGCGAGCTTGGAATCATTTTACACCAAGCAGCTGCAGAGACTGAGCTCTAGCATTATGCAGGCCTCCATGCAAGCCTTGAACCATCTGTTCCAGTATCTGCCATTGGGACAGAGACTGGTGGTCCCGAAATGCAGAACCAAGAGATACATGGACAGTTTTCTCCCAGAACCTGTCTTTATCAACAGCATGTCCCGTCATCAATAAGGACGATAGACTCACACCTTTTAATCGTTAATCTTTATGTATTTTTATTGTAAGTGTTTTATG
The DNA here is from genome assembly GCA_024372805.1 of Oostethus manadensis. Classification (NCBI taxonomy): domain Eukaryota; kingdom Metazoa; phylum Chordata; class Actinopteri; order Syngnathiformes; family Syngnathidae; genus Oostethus; species Oostethus manadensis. The sequence goes on from QODF01000018.1 coordinate 324,652, forward strand.
TGTGTTGCTGATGTCTCATGTCTTACACTGCACACTAAATTACCTACAGGTATTAATAAAGAAACCTGACCTGACCTGGCCTAATGAAAATGGCTAAATGAACGAAGTACAAATCTAAGGGATTCAGAAGACGCATTCAAGACGATGTAATAATATGACACAATATGACACATTTTACACTGGTCACTAGATGTCAGTAATGTTACTGTAATGTTCAGTGAGACACTCACTGAACACAATTACAGCAACACACACATGCACAAGTTGTATACGTCTACCATATTTGCTAATATGAGTGACTGTGGCTGTGTGTCATTTCATCTCTATAGGACTCAAATAATGTTAAAAAAAACATATTCAAAAAGTTGTATTTGGGTTTTTCATGCCCATTCATCCATCCATTTTCTTTCTCTTATCTGAGGTCAGGTTGCAGGGGCAGCAGCCTAAGCAGGGAAGCCCTAAGTATGAAAACATCCATCCAGCCATCTATGCCGCTCATTAGTGGTCTGGAACCACTTAACCACTATAAATGAGGGATTACTATATATTATAGTTTAAAGTGATCTTTTTAAATGTTAATTCATACTGACAGATTTGAATTGCTATGGTGTTATTGGGTTACATCAGAAGCAAATAGCTGAATAACTGTTAATGTGTTAAGTTATCATATCGGACGTCTGTTCAGCTTGTTGTTCTGTAAGCTATGGTAGAGTTTAATAACGGCAATAAAGGCAAGTTATTAAACTTGCCTTTACAGATAAATGTCTGTTCTTCATCCTACATTTTGTGAAATAAATGTCTAAATAAATGGGACTTATAGTCCAGTGCAACTTATGTATGGGTTTTTTACTCTTCATTATACATTTTATGACAAATGCAACTTATACTCTGGAGTGACATATAGTCCGAAAAATATGGTATTACCAGTAAGTATATCCCCATCATAAATTGGAGGAAAAAAAAATATATACCTTCAGTGTTTGGTCAAGTTCTTCCATTGACTCAATCAAGGATCCAGGTTGGAGCTCACCCAGTGGGAATGGGTAATCGGTTCCAAGCATCACTTTATCCTTAAAGCATAATAAATTATACAACGTATGAATGATCACACTTTGCTACCAAACTTTAAGATTTCTTCATCCAAGACCCTTCTTTCTGTTAGAAGCATCTAACATAAATACTGTTTTGGGCTTCCAAGTTCTCCCAAACTAACATCTTATTGATTTTTTACTATTGATTGAGCTCACCTTTCCAATGACATCAATAAGCAGCTTCAGTGAGATAGGGTCGTGAACAAGGGAGTCCGTGTAAAAAGAACCAAGGTATTTCCGGGGATTGGTTGTGTTGTCAACAGCGCACAAGTCGGGGCGAACTTTGTGGCCATGTTCAATTCTACCAATGGTGAATGGGAAAGAGCCACCTGGAGAAAGATTGGGAAGGAATTTCTATATGCTGTACGAAAAGATGAAATGTGTGGGTTGACAGTTTATTATTTACCTCCATGAGCAAAGCAAACTTTTAGTTTTGGGAATCTGTCAAAGACACCTCCAAAAAGCATTGAGCAAATAGCCATTGTTGTCTCTGCTGGCATACCTTTTGAGGGATATGAGAAAGTCGTGTAAGTGATATGGTGGTGCATTGGGCCTGTGATTTTTTGTACACATAAAGCAGTATTGGAGTGGAATATTTAACTCTCTCTCATACACTCAAACAAAGAAACACAACACAAACATACATACAGACATCTTCATTCAGTACTGTATACTTGGGACAATATTCCATATGTCCTGTTCCTGTTACTACTGCATTGCCCTTACCCACCAGCCAGGGCAGCCAATACTTAGCCATCCTCCCATCTGTTTGCATGTCCCAAGGGTGTACAAAAACGGAGCAATTCAGCTCTTCAGCTGCCTGCACAAGGAACAGGTAAGTATTTTTAAAACAGCAAAAAATAATTTACAAATCACACAGTGTTTCACCAAAAGCCTCTAAGCATGTACTGTGGTAATCCAAATTCTTACAGCATAGAATGGCTCAAGGTCAGTCGCATTGAGGTCCCAGTCGTTTATGTGTGAGCCTATCTGCACCCCAGGGAAACCCAATTCTGTGACGCAACGCCTCATTTCCATAATAGCCAAGTCAGGGGCTTGCATGGGCAGCGTTCCCAGGCCCACAAACCTTTTGGGATGGCGACGCACTGTTTGGGCCAAATCATCATTTAAAAGGACACAAAGATCCAGTGTGTCATGAGGTTTGGCCTGAAAATTAAAAAAAATGGATAAACACATTAGCAACAGCAATGTACATTTTTTTCATGAGTCAGTAAAAAAAGAACTCTAAACTGAAATAAAATGTTAACTATAGCAAACACAGCAATGAAAATGGCCAGACTCATTTATACTCAGTTACATAGGATAATGTTGGTACAGCAAATAAAATGAAAAAACAGAACTAAATGGCAAGCTCAGTTATACACATATACTCCATGGTGACGCCTGCATTAGGGATGCATTTGTAATGCATTTCATTTTTGATTAGTAAGTGGTGACGTTTTTAAAACACACAAGATCCCCAATTTCCGCTGTTTGTTGAATGTTTTGTAATAAAAGTGGCTATTGTATTCATTACATTTATAAGATTAGATTCAAATCCAGAACCCTCCCTTTCTCACTTCACTTGCAATTGATCTCTCATAGCAAAATCCAGGTTTAAACCCTAAATATGCCTCACACACTTAAGGGCATTCTAAAAATACAAACCGTTATACCTATACACGCAATGTATAGGTACTGACCACTAATGGATGATAATGTAAAAAAAATGATTGGACACATAAAATAGTTGTAGCAAGTCACGGCACACAACTGCAGAACTAAGTGTGAAATGTCAACACTGCACGAAAAACATTATCTGTGTAGCATAAAGACACATAAAAATTGAGGTCTTGCTTATATATAGAGTGTACATTTTACCTAAATTATCAGTATTTTAAAAATAATTTCCGACTCCTGCTGGTGATTGACATGTTGCAAAAAGGAAATAAATGTGTTTTTTTATGATAAATTCTCTAAATTGCAGTGCACTGAATGTGGAATTGCCAGTGTGCACTGAGTTTTTGAGCAATGCCACCATGGTATCACGCAAAACAAAGCCCCAAATCTAGTTTCCTTTCCAAACAGGACTGGTGTTTCTTACCCAGTAGCTGAACATCACAGGAACAGTCGAAAGGGCTTGAACTGTGACACCTGAATATCATAATGACAAGCATGACTCAATTCATACATAAGGCAACTGTTTTGTTGTAGGTGTGTGATGTTTACGTCTAAATATTTACCATACTGGTCCATGTCTCGTATTCGTGTGTCTGCATCCCAGCAGTTCTCTTGTATCACACGAAACAGCTTACCATCCTTCATCATGTTTGCTTCACCCTAAAATGAAAATTTTTCAGCACAGGAGGTGGTTATTTATCAGCAGAGTTACATTTAAAACAAAGACAAAATAAGATTGCAAAACCACTACACAAATACTATTTTTTGCTTTAAATATTACAACTAAGTGTTTATCTGCCAAAAACCATTCAATGGTCATGGAAATGTTCAAGTAAAAAGTATCAGTATCTGATACCCCCCACCCCCAACAACTACTATTGTGCTTTTGCCTAATCATTAGACCAAACATGCCAGACATTAGGCCCTAATGTCTGGCATGTTTGTCTGCATAACAACCACATGATGGCAGCAGACAGAATATGACTGTTGAGTCAAACCAGTCTTTGCAGGGAAAAAGTTGTCACAAGAAGGTGAGGGTACTCTAAAAGACACCTACGTTAACAGAGAATGGGTTGCTTAAAATGAAACAAAACTAGCTCTCTCATCTTGGCTGAACCTACAGTATAATTGCATGTACATTACAAACATTACAAACAGTATTTGAGACTCTATCAGCTTTTGATCATCCATGCATCTTTGTGTGTGAGACCAGCAGTGGCAAGCTCATCTATATTTTGAAGCTGGATCCAGAGCACCTATAAAAGCACGATGTCATTATTCAAACACACAAAGACAATAAACTTGACTGACCTTGCAGTGATGGTGAAGTTGGACAAACCCATCATATCCATACCTCTGCGTCACATATAAAGTTTAAATGAATTTGTTATAGATGTAACAAATACATGTAACAAATGCATTGCAACATTTATATGTATTTTGTAGCAGTGATACACACATTTTCCACTTTGTGATAAACTTTCAGGTAATTGTAATGTCCAGTGGCGGAATGTGCATTCGGTACTTGGGCCTTCAGTGGTGACCGAAGAGAAAATTGCTCTTGTTTTTAAATCATCCATAATTCTTATGTATGACATGAACACACATGCCTTTCTCTTTTCTGTGCATAGTCAAGATATAAAAACAGTTCAAAAGAGGCAGCTAATAATGCATGTACATCTGCCACCTACAGAGCCAGCTATTAAAACACCTCCAACAACATTTTATCATTTTATATCCATGCTGTAACCATGTAGTAGCAGGCACATCCCTGATAACTTGCAATGTAGTATGTAGTTTTTTTCCTGATTTTGGCAATTGGCAATTTTAAGCATTAGTGGAACTTGCTGCTTGGGCGCATTGATTTCACATAAGAACACAGACATGTTTTCCAAACTCAGTAGTGGCCTGGCACAGTGGATGAATGGGTAGCATGTTGGCCTCACAGTCAGGAGGTTCTGGGTTTGAATCTCCGTTGGGCATGTCTGTGTGGAGGTGGCATGTTCTCCCCGTGCGTGTGTGGGTTTTCTCCGGGTACTCCGGTTTCCTTCCACATTCCAAAAACATGCATGTTAGGTTAATTGGCGACTCTATATTGTCCATGAGTGTGAATGGTTGTATGTCTTTGTTTGTCTATATGTGCCCTGTGACTGACCGGCGACCAGTCCAGGGTGTACCCTGTCTCCCGCCCAAAGTCAGCTGGGATAGGCTCCAGCATACCCGCGACCCTAATGGGGATAAGCGGTATAGAAAATGAATGAATTAGTAGTGGCCTGAGGCATTGTGAACACAGCATTTTGAGGGAGTGTTTGGTGTGGTGAGGTGTCGCTACGCCACTAACATACTAGTTGTTCTAACGTAAATAATAACAAATAATAATAATAACAATGTCGTTGGTTAAGATGCATGTCACATTCTATGTAAATGGAGTGTTGTTGGCGTTTTTTCAGAACACATGAAGGCAGAATAAGTCCTTCACATTATGTGCATTCTTAGCTGCTGCGCTTTAGCTGTTTTTGTATATTTAGAATGCACAGAAAAGACATATGTATTCATGTCTCACATAAAGATTGTGGATGATGGGCAAAATAAAAAAATGTGAAGTTTTAAATGAAACAGTTCACCTCCTAATACTACTGTTGTCAGGTCAAAAATATACTGTAACATCCATCAATAATATACAAGACGGCAATACAGTATAACAATTGTTAGCATCACAGAACCGGGGATAAAACCCATTATTACTATGTGTGTCACCAGACACTCAGTTCATGAGGCGATACATGAGAATGGGTCTACAAGTGCAAAACAAAACGAGATTTTTTTTTTAATACAATGAAAACGTATAAGACAATATATTGCGAACTACTCATTTACTTTGTACTACAACATAATAGACTGTTGAGTACAATTTCAAGGAACAATACTAGAGTTTGCTTCTGATAGTGTAAGAGCAGTAGAGAAGGCTTCGCTGGCTGTGGCTGAAACACAGAAATAGGAAAAAGGAAGCAAGAACTCTGAAATAAGAAACAAGAAGGAATAAATAAATGAAGAATAATAAAGATATAAGAAATAAAGCCCTTGCCTTCTTTTTAGCAATAAACTGACCAAGCAAAAAACCAAAGACCAAAAAAACCAAGCAAAGCCTGTCCTGCATATTGATTAAAGTTTAACCACTAACAGACCACACTGATGTATGGAGTGAGCAGTCTGGTTAAGACTCCACTGACAATTGCCTGAATGTGGTTTTACATCCTTTAGAACACACAAAAACAAACCTCACACAAAAGATTCTTTTACAACGGAATCATAGCAGTCTGCCCTATGGACTATGTGCACTAACTCTGCACTCCAGGATTATTCCTACATGCTCCAATATGCGCCATGTCAACGTGCCGTCTGTTTGCCTACCTCCTTCAAATTGGGCCATTCCTTTGGTAAAATATGATTGTGTATATCAACCTTCATCCTTTTGATTGCCCTGGGACGCGTGGAGGTCTGCCAGCAGCGTTTTCCATGCAATAATGGTGAGGAAATCCGCTAAAAGTCACTCAACTTGAAAGCCATGACCGTCAGGTGAAAAACTACTGCTGCCAGGCACCCTGTCATTTATTAACAAAGCTCACATCCAATCTGAAAGAACTCTTTGTTTGTGGTTCATTATTATTCCCTAACGATGAAACTTTCATTTTACTAACTCTTAGAAAGTAAAGTAGCATACCCCTCTACTTGTATTACCAGTACCACAATAATAGAATAAGCAAAAAAGTGCAACAGAGGAAGCACTTACATACTTTTGAGAAGTCAGTACCATTCAGCGATAGCACTGGCTTAGTTTTTCTTTGGCAGGAAAAACATTTTGTAATAGTTGCCTATTGCCTATTGCAGGCCTAACAGTCAATTCAGTGCTTGTGGAGGATGCTTCCGCAGACACTACTTTGATTAGTAGTAATGTTGATACCTGAACATTTTGGGGCAAGCATAAGGTACACAAATGAAAAATCCTAAATGAAAAATCAACCACAGCTGACTTGGTCACAACTCCATTCATCAATCTTGTGATATAGTAAATGTACAATGCCGTGTATAAATCAGCACTCGCACTACGCAGAGGAAACATCGTGAATGTTTTTTTAATCTCCTACATACATGTATGCGCCATCCATAAGGCGATAACTTTATTACCCGTGTTCTCTTGTTTGATAATCATACCTGTCAACATTTGCATTTAAAAACAAAGAACATTTTCCAGAAAATAGGGTAATACCAAAGCAAAATTTGGGTGAAAAATTGTAGTCTGACTGTATAAACATTTTTTTGAATCTCTGTGTTTGTGTGGCCATATGGCCTTACACCAGTTCAATACTTTATACTGTCGTCCCTCCTGCATACGTTGTGACCGCAATAAGTGAATTTTTGCAAAAGATTCAATATTCATAAATATTGGTAGTTAGAGCTCAGAAAAACGGTTTATGGTTTTTTAAATATGGTTTTTAATATTATTGGAGCCCTAAAGGCATGAAATAACACCCCACAGTCACCTTTACACTCTTAGTAGTCTTTGTTTACATTACATCCTGCAGGCTACGATATCACTGACGGGACATAAGAGACGGGCGCCGCTAGCATAGCGAGCTACTAAGCTAATTAGTTAGCCTCTCCAATTGACTTTTTCTAAACTTAGGACAATGTTTCAGATGGAGTGGGGAAGAAGGACTAGGAAGCAAAAAATTTACCACTTCCACACGGAATGGGCGGAGAACTTTTTTTTCCCCACTCTGTCATGTCGGACATGCCGTGCTTGACTTAGTGCAGTGTGCAGGTGATGTATGTAATGTGAAGGTAATGTGATATACTATCATTTTTCATCAATGTAACATTACTGAAGCCTAATGACCAGAATACTACATATAACTTGGCTTTCAAAATGTTTTGGCTAAAAATAAGCCTTAATCAACCTCTAAAGAGAGATAATTTATCAATTATTATTATTATTTTTTAAACACGATAGTGTCAGGGAGCGATGTAGCAATGTGATGTAGCGAACAACAACTGTATCCTATTTCCTCACCCAGGATTTCATCGTGGCTTTGTGTGGTTGACACAGTTCCTCAGCGCTTGCATGTTCCACTGATGCAGAAATACAGCATAGAGATGCATATTTTGACCTTATTTGCACACCCCTACTAAAAATACCAGGGCTGTGGTTCTGCAGCTTGCAGACACATTGTGGAAGCTTCTGGTTTGAGGAGACTAAAACTGCACTGACTTGGTTGCAGTTTTTACAAGAGGAAGTGTAGCAAAAACAAACTTTTACTGTTGCAACCTACTGTTGCAAATATTGCAGCAAGACGAAAAATACTTCTGATATGAGATGCGTGTCTCAAGTCATACTTCTCTTAATTTGGCTAGCACGGTTACCCCTGTGTGACTGCAATTATATTGACCTGCATCCATCCTTCTTCTATGCCGTTAATCCTCACTAGGGTCGCGGGTGACTTCGGACAAGAGGCTGTGTACATCCTGGACTGGTCGTCAACCAACTGTACCATACTGTATAGACAGGCAATTATTCACACTCATACCTTTGCACAATTTAGAGTCACCAATTAACCTAATGTGCATGTTTTTGGAAGGTGAGAAAGAAACTAAGTAAACTTTGAAGAGGAAATAATATAGTTAATCAGTTAGTGAGGTCTCAAAAATAGAATGTATGATCCATCCATCCATTTTCTATGCCGCTTATCCTCATTAGGGTCACGGGGATGCTGGAGCCTATCCCAGCAGACTTTGGGCGAGAGGCGGGGTACACCCTGGACTGGTCGCCAGTCAATCGCAGGGCACATATAGACAAACAACCATTCACACTCACATTCATACCGATGGACAATTTAGAGTCACCAATTAACCTAACATGCATGTTTTTGGAATGTGGGAGGAAACCGGAGTACCCGGAGAAAACCCACACACGCACGGGGAGAACATGCAAACTCCACACAGAGATGCCCAACGGAGATTTGAACCCAGGTCTTCCAGATCTCCTGACTGTGTGGCCAAAGTGCTAACCACTCATCCACCGTGCGGCCAGAATGTATGATTAACATCAAAATAATCTAAAATATGAATGTTAAAAAATACACTAATGGTTTTCATAATATTACATCTTTTAAAAAATAACTTAATTTTTTCTTTAGTATGGCACCTTCATGAGACAAAAGTTATTTTATTTTTCCTCATAATATAAAGACATAAAATCACAACTTTTTCTTCTCAAGAAAAGAACACTTTACTCATGTAAAAATACTCCTGATTTTTCACTTTTGCTGCAAAGTGCCACACCTCGGGCCGCACTTTGAACACACCTGCTCCAGACTGTTCAACCCACTCCCACATGAGGCTCAGCAGGATTCCATTATATCCGTGTGATAGTCAGTGCTCTCCAGTGTGAGGATGAAAAGAGAGTGACATATTACTCTCTCTACCAAACTACATTATGATAGTCGATGGACTTCTACAGCTCTTGGAGTCCCTAGAGGGAGATAGGAGGTACTATCATCCTATTACTTTCAGGTTTTGATTTGTTCTTTTTTGTCGCTGCCATTTTTTCCTACAATTTATTTTGCTTTTTTTACCTCGTATATTAAGCATCTGTAGACAGGCCCCTTTATTGTCTACTTTCATAACTTGTCCTAAAAGCCAATTTTGCTCCCTGGCCTTGGACCTAACATGAGACATGTTGTTGATGTTTTTTGGTGTATTGTTTCTATTTTAGGACTATTGTCTTTTATGAGTACTTTTCACAAATATGAGCAATACTGCACATGTTGGTATCGATCCCATTCCTAGTAAATACAGGGCCAGGATTGCCGGTATCTATACTAACACTTACAGCATACTTTTTAGTTAAGTTTTTCAAGATCATTGAAATATTTAGTGTTGGTAATTTCTTGATTACCATTATTACCAATTTGCCCAAAGACAGCTGGGGTAGGCTGCAGTATACCCATGACACTAGTGAGGACAAGCGGTCTAAAAAATGGATGGACGATTATAATCGAAATAAAACAATTTTGTGCAAACACATTTTTTTTAAATTAATTTGTGAACAACTTAACAATATATAAATACAACAATCCAAACCAATGTAACATCCATCCATCTATTAAAGCGCTTATACTAACTAGGGTTTCAGGGGTATGCTGGAGCATATCCCGTTTGACTTCAGGTTAACAACATAATGAAACAGCAGGGGGAGTAACTGCACAGAATGGCAACTACAGTCAGGCTGTCATAAAATAAACGACGTCCATCACACAACATACAACAGGTAGGCAAACATACACAGGGCAACCAACACCACTACGGGAATTCAATGTACAATGACACACGCCCTCACACCAAGTTCATCTTTTGTCTTGTCAGACCACAGAGTATTTTCCCAAAGGTCTTGGGAATCATCAAGATGTTTCTGGCTAATTTGAGACAAGCCTTTTTTTGATCAGCATTGTTTTTTTGTCTTTGAACTCTGTCATGCATGTCGTTTTTGCCCAGTGTCTTGACTTATGGTGGAGTCATGAACACGGACTTTGAGGCCAGGGATGCCTGCAGTTCTTTGGATGTTGTTGTGGGGTCTTTTGTGATATCTTGGAGTCGTCTTTTTGTCAAATTGGTTGGCTGGACACTCCTGGGAAAGTTCACCACAGTTCCATGTTTTCGCCATTTGTGGTTAATGGCTCTCACTGTGGTTTGCTGGAGTACTGACGTTTTAAAAAGGGCTATGTAGGTTTGTTTTTTTCTCCTTTAAAAATTAAAAGTTTCATTTACAAACTACTGTACATTTTGTGTTCAGTTTTGTTGTCATTAAAGGACATTTAAATTTGTCTGATGATCTGAAACATTTAAGTGTGACAAACATGCAAAAAACCCAACAAATTGGGAAGGGTGCAAACACTTTTTCACACCACTGTATACACAACAAAATTAATAACACAACAAAAATACATACAGCAAACGTAAACAGGAGACTGCAAAATGTCACTTTTATCACGCTAGCATCGATGCGATACTGATATTACCTTTGCAATCAATATTCAGTCAAGTGCCATCACGGGAGGCATGCTTTGCCACTAAACCCCCCCCCAAAAAAAAACAATGACATAAAATAAATATTAGTCGTTGCACATTGAACTGTATTATAAAAGTATTTTCTGTATGATTTTGATCATATTTTTTTAAGTTTTTCTAAGTAAAAATCGCTGAATTTGCACATTTCCTGATCAAATACAGGGCAGAAGCCTAAGACAAGGCTGCTGCAATCATCTCTTCTCGGCAAAGTGTGCAAGCCCTTGCCTCAGTGAGTGAACTGAGTTGGATCATGGCGCCTTCCAGTTTGTGTTTGTCAGCATGTTGCTAATCATATAATGTTTCAAAAACATTTATTATACACATGAAGTGTGACATCATCAGACAATGAAATAAACAGGAATGTTATACGGGGAGGCACTGGCAGTACTCACTTCATCCTGAAGGGGTAGGGGCATGCGTCTGTTGGAAAGTCCTTATCACCACCATCTTTCCATACAGAGAAAAAGCCAGCATTTTTTTTTTTGGCAGCAGGAGAGCAGCAAATCAAATGCAAGATGTTGTTACGTGCTGAATGAATTTGGAGTATTATATACCTTTTTCAACAAAGTGTTTCATATACCGATAAAAAGTAAAAGCACATTTTTAAACAGGTTTTACATAATGAAGTAATTTGTCATTCCGGGGTGTTATTTCATCGGGAAATTCTGTGATAAAATTCTAGCATTTACCTTGATTGGGGAGACATTTCCCTAAAGTCCATTCGTTCTTCAAAAGGATGAAAATGGGAGGAGGAAACAATGTGCTGGACCCGCCCTCCACATTCTTAGCACATCTCAGCCATCCATGCATCACTGCTTTCAAGTCCAAACTGTCTCCAGCGTCGATAGACAGGCTGCTGTTTACTAAAGGGCACAAGTCGCTCTAATCGGAAGATAAATCTTATCTTATCATCATCACTCACCTCTCCACCCCTCCTGCGCAATCGGGCCGACGCCGGTGGCTCCTAGACGTCTGCTGTACTCCGCGAATCTTTCTCCATCATCAACACCACCTCCTGTTCGTCTGCTGTTGAGTGTGAATTACAAGATAACAGCGGCGATGACAGACCCGACGACAGCTACCCACTACCCAGTCCCGGACTTGACCATTGCGGATCCGTCTTCAGGGGCTGTGCGGAACGGCCAATGCGCCCCGGATGGCTTCAGTAACAACCACCATCAGCATGCAAAGAGTCCCATCCAGCCTGAGGCTCTCACCTCAGGCCAGGAGATGAAAATCACCGACAGTGTGGAGGGAGAAGGTAACAGTTTTTTGTGTACTTGTTTATTTCTGTGTGTGGGTGTGTGTGTGTGTGTGTGTGACCCAGGAAAAAGGAAATCTTATGGGTTTTTTTGCTCTCCTTTAAATAATTTATAGGTAATACATCAGCAGGATTTTAACAAAGCACAATTTTAGAAGCAGAATAGTCATTTCGGAAACATTTCCTAAATTAATTCGGACCCTGGGGCCCTCAGACAGTCTGCCTTGAAGCCACTTTGGTACCAGTCACATGCATGGCAGCTAAATCCCTAAGTGTACATTTGCATCTGCTTAAGCCCCTTTGTTTGAGTGTGTGTGTGGAAGTGGGCGGTGGGATTGTGTATGATGATTTCCCACCCAAGTATTATAATCCCATTCCTTGTATGCAGTTGTGAAAGTAAACATTCCTTACTGAATAACTCACCCTGTGTTATTCAATTAGCCTAAAGACTGTAACTTTATTTATTTTGGGCAAATGCTGTGCTATAACAATACTAAACAATAAAATGTATACAGAAAATAACACGATCAAGTCCACAATAAAAGGAAATTAAACTCAAATAGCCTGCTGGTCAGTGAAATAGGCTGATTAAAAGTTTAAGACCTTAGTTCCAGTTTTTTCCAGGTGTGAAGATGGCTTCACGGAGGGCATCCACTGTCTGTAACTGATGTACATTTTTGTAAACTTCCTTTGCTATCCATCCCCAAATGTTTTCAATTAGATTTAAATCAGGGGAACACAGGAGAGGGTCCAAAAGAGTGAGGTTAGTCGTCTGGAAGAAGTACTTTGTCAGGCGGGGACTGAGAACTGCAGCCCTGTCCTGTTTACAAACTCCAGACATTACCACACAGACGAGGGCCTTGAGTCATGAGTGATGCCCTTTGCTTCTCCGCATGCTTCGCAGCACTTGTTTTGCTGCTAAAAATACCTTTTTGAAGTTAACATAGTTGTTTATTACTTCCCTTAGTAGTAGTACTTGGCTCATGTGTGCGTACTGTACATGTAGTGTTGTCATTTTTGTGTTTGATTGTTACTATGCTGTCTAGTGACTCCTGGTCCTGGTCCTAGCACACTCAATTCCCACATTGAGTCAATGATGACAATTTAAACCAGAAAAAATGATCCGTTTCTTTGAAGTATCAGGCAAACAGAAGTCTGCTTTGTCTATAAATGAAAGGTTATGCATGATATCAAGTGTGTAATCTGTTGAATTCAAGTACTTGAGGCAGTAAATACTGTATGCAGCAGAATCAGATAATGGCAAAGTCTTGCCTTAAGAGACTTTTATAATATCATGTCCTGTCATGTGTTTTGGGTTACACAAAGTGTGTAATCAACCTTTGCAACGAGAACCTGTTCACCATAGCAAGATGTGTGACACTCACCCGCCTGCATACACACGCATGCATGCAAACACATAACTTGAGTCTGATCACAAATCTATAGGTCAGGTGATTTTAAAGCATGCTGTCATACTTCCTCCTTTGCCACACATACAAGCACGCTTACAACCACACACTTCCCTGTTGCCACAATCAAAATATTGAAGAATTTTGTTTATATGGTACATTTTTCTTGATGAAATAAGCTCTACTGTGTCAATAGAGAGAGGATTCTGAAGGCTTTGATGGCATGCCCTGCATAAGTATGACTACATATATAATAGTTAATAGTATTGGAAATGTTTGTAGTATTGTAGTTGTAGTTGTATCGTAGAAGATAAGCTCATTTGCTATGACAAAAAAGTGACTTCTGTCAGTGAAAAAAGAAACTGAGAAAAATCTGATTAGCTGAGTAGAGGAAAATAGTAAACTTAATCGATATTGTGATAACAAATGTAAAACAGACTTTCCTGTTGCAATCACAAACGTCATGAACAATGTGTTAAGATAGCATTTGCAAGGCAAATTATATAACGATAAAGTTTGGTGCTCCTCCTCTGCCTAGTGAAGGCTTTTACAGTTTGCCATACTGTAGATGGCTTCTTTCACACCTCTTATAAACCAGCAGTGCTCACTATCCTGAATTTGGATAGAGGCAAATGAACTGCTGACTTTGGGCCCAAAGAAACTACCCTTTTGTCTCGTGCCATGCCCCCTGCAGGGTCACAACTGCGAATACAAACCACGTTCAAACTGACATAACTGTACACACATAATAGACAAAAAAGACAGTGGTCGTAAGAATACTGTTTTAGGTGTAAAAACATTATGAATTATGAAACTCGGCTGCACTGGAACAGATTTGTGTTGTTTTGCTGTTGTCCAGTATAGTATAAAGATGTTATGTGGAAAACTGCACACAGAAGGTCATAGAAAATTGATTGCAAGGACACATTTTTAATGCATTCTTCCAGTATGATCAATTAGTAGCACATTACATGACGTAGGGTGTTTACATCTTTATATTCAACCATTATAAGAGAGCAGAAATGTGCCAGTAAATACATTTCCGCCTATTTCTGACCTACAACACAACAATAAACTTGTTTTTCGGTCTAGAACACTGCTATCTTTGTCAACCTCAGTGAGATGCTAAGAACATGACAAGACACTCCATTAGATACACTGGTTAGTGAAGGCCTTTCTAGTTTGACATACTGTAGATGGCTTTCTTCACACCTCTTTTAAACCAGTGGTCCTCACTATCTAGAATTCGGACATCATTTTCCTCAAAGGACTGTCCCTTCTTTTTTGAGAATAAACTGCTGACTCTGGGCCCAAGTAACCGCCCTTCTTTGTTCTGCCATGCGTGGATTTAAGTTATTTGGTCTCTCCAATGTAGGGGTTATTGCACTTCACTACACAGCACAGCGTAAACAACATTGAGTCTGAAGATGTTAGTGGGTTTGAAATGCAGAGGTACGTTATGTTTGGGTTTCTCAAACAAGTTTCTCTGTCAGACCATCCCATCATTTATGGGACCTCCACATTTTGTTTCCTGTTTCTATCCTCAGGCTTGAGTGTACGTTCAATGACTTTCAAACATTCATTAGCAGGATAAAAGTAATTTATTGTAGCTAAAAAGTCAACCCTTCTTCTCCTGGCAAATTTGACAAAAGCCCAGTTAGTAGACCCACAGTCAGACAGAGTCTTCTTAAGGTGTGTCTGCTTCTTCTGTTTTCCGTTGTTGGTGTCCTCAAGGGCTCTGATAACCCCTAGCTGTCACCTCGCCCCCCTCAGGGACAGACCCACCAGGAACATTAATAGGGACACTATACACCTAAAATTTTAGAACTTAAGAAACCTTTTGGACGAAAGGTAGAAGGTCCTGCAATAAATATGTACACTATCTTTTTGTTGTGTATTGATTTGTGTGGGTTTGTTTAAGATGTTTGTTTCTTTACATTAGCTTGAGAAACTATTTCAGAAGTGTCGATAGTCCATAACTAACTTGATATGCTCTTTTTTGTACATTGACTTTAGCCTGAAACTGTCCTTGTGTTTTATTTCAGGCCTCCTAGAGAGCAGCTTGCGCCTGAAGCCTCATGAGGCTCAGAACTATAGGAAGAAGGCACTCTGGGTCTCATGGATCTCCATCGTGGTCACCCTGATACTGGCTGTGACAGCATTCAGTAAGCATTTGAAATTCTTACAAATACAATACTATTCTACAGGAGCAGTCATACCCATGCAGTGCACCTCATGTGATTAAGTGATGCAAAGTTTAAGTATCACAAGCAGTACCAACAACGCTGACTCGCTGGTTTCCTACATCCTTGTGCAATAAGAGATTCATGGAAACATCTGTTGAAATACTGTCACAGACATGCTGTAAGGATTTTTATCAATTCCTTCTGTGATTCACTATTCTTTATTTTTTTTCAGACAATTTTGGTCACTATCAGAGCAGATTTGCAACCCACTCATTTGTTGGTGACATTTTGCCATAGGGATTTATTGCTGTGGGCACCAACAAGGTTGTCTAACTACCTGAATAATTACAATTTACAATAAAGATCCTGACCAGACACAGCAAATCGATGTCACATTGCTTGAGGGAAATATTATGAGGTTGTGGGGAAGTTTAGTGGTCTCCATTTAGTTTAGTTAGGTTGGTATAAATTTCTTCTTATGCTCTGCTTCAGAAGGCCATAGTAGATGTGGGAATTCATGTTTCAATGTACAGTAGTGTTCAAAATAATAGCAGTCCAATGTGACTAACCATAAAAAGTACTGTTATTAGTATATTTTTACTGTTGCATGGTAAACAAGTTACCAGTAGGGACAGTAGATTCTCAGAAAGCAAACAAGACCCAGAATTCATGATAATTACGCTCTTAAGGCTGTACAATTGGCCAATTAGTTGAAAGTGGGGGGGGGTGTTATAAAATAGCAATTTGGCATTCAATCAGTGATCAGTGATAAATTTTGTGAACAAAAGAAGTGTGAATGAGGTGGCCCCTATTAAAGGATGTAACCAGCACTTGTTAAACATGCATTTCTCTTTGAAAGCCAGTGTACTTTGATTAAGAAGTTGTTTGGAGAAGGGAAAGCTTATGAAGAGTTGCAAAAATATTTGGCTGTTCGCCTAAAATTATCTCCAATGTTTTAAAATGGAGCGCAAAACCAGAAACACATGGCAGAAAACTATCAAAATGGATGAAAGGATAACCAGAATGGGAAAGGCTCAGCCAATGAACAGCTCCAGGATCAAAGACATTCTGGAGTTACCTGTAAGTACTGCGACAGTTAGAAGATGTCTGTGTGAAGCTTAACTATTTACAAGAATCCCTGGCAAAGTCCCTCATGCAAAAAAGGCATGCACACAAGAGGTTACAATTTTTGCCAAATAACACATCAACAGGCCTAAAGAGAAATGGAGGAACATTTTGTGGACTGATGAGAGTAAAAAAGTTTTTTTTTTAGGTCCAAGGGCCACAGACAATTTGTGAGATGACCCCTAAACTCTGAATTCAAGGCACAGTACACAGTGAAGACGATGAAGCATGGTGGTGCAAGCGTCATGATATGGGCATGTTTCTCTTACTATGGTGTTGGGCCTATTTATCGCATAGCAGGGACCATGGATCAGTTTGCATATGTCAAAATACTTGAAGAGGACATGCCTTTGAAATTGGTGTTTCAACAAGACAATGGCCCCAAAATATACTAGTAAATGAGCATCTCGGTTCCAAACCATCCATCCATCCATTTTCCACCGCTTATCCGGGTCCGGGTCGCGGGGGCAGCAGCTTCAGTAGGGAAGTCCAGACTTCCCGGTCCCCAGCGACCTCTTCCAGCTCCATCGGGAGGACACCAAGGCGTTCCCAGGCCAGCTGTGAGACATAGTCCCTCCAGCGTGTCCTAGGTCTTCCCGGGGGCCTTCTCCCGACTGGGCATGCCCGAAACACCTCACCAGGGAGG
The DNA here is from genome assembly GCA_024372805.1 of Oostethus manadensis. NCBI lineage: Eukaryota > Metazoa > Chordata > Actinopteri > Syngnathiformes > Syngnathidae > Oostethus > Oostethus manadensis. Next base: position 342,174 of record QODF01000018.1, read on the forward strand.
CGCCCGGGAGGCATCCGGACTAGATGCCCGAGCCACCTCAACTGGCTCCTCTCGATGTGAAGGAGCAGCGGCTCTACTCTGAGCTCCTCCCGGATGGCCGAGCTCCTCACCCTATCTCTTAGGGTGAGTCCAGCCACCCTACGAAGGAAACTCATTTCCGCCGCTTGTATCCGCGATCTCATTCTTTCGGTCATGACCCATAACTCATGACCATAGGTGAGGGTGGGAACGTAGATCGATCGGTAAACAGAGAGCTTTGCCTTCCGGCTCAGCTCTCTCTTCACCACGACGGTCCGGTACAGCGACCGCATTACTGCAGATGCTGCACCGATCCGTCTGTCGATCTCACGCTCCAACCTTCCCTCACTCGTGAACAAGAACCCGAGATACTTGAACTCCTCCACCTGAGGCAAGACCTCACTCCCAACCCGGAGGGTACAGTCCACCCGTTTCCGACTGAGAACCATGGCCTCGGATTTGGAGGTGCTGAGTCTCATCCCAGAAGCTTCACACTCAGCTGCAAACCGCTCCAGTAAACGCTGAAGGTCACAGCCTGATGAGGCCATAAGGACCACATCGTCTGCAAATAGCAGAGACGAGATCCTAAGGTCACCAAGCTGGACTCCCTCAACACCTTGACTGCGCCTAGAAATTCTGTCCATGAAGATTATGAACAGAATCGGTGACAAAGGGCAGCCTTGGCGGAGGCCAACGTTCACCGGAAACAAGCTCGACTTACTGCTGGCAATGCGAACCAGGCTCCTGCTTCGATTGTACAAGGACCGAATGGCACGTAGAAGCGGACCATCAATCCCGTACTCCCGGAGCACCCCCCACAGGACACCACGAGGGACACGGTCGAATGCCTTTTCCAGGTCTACAAAGCACATGTAGACTGGTTGGGCAAACTCCCACATACCCTCGAGTACCCTTGCAAGGGTGTAGAGCTGGTCCAGTGTTCCGCGACCGGGACGAAAACCACATTGCAGCTCCTCTAACCGAGGTTCGACTAACGGTCGTACCCTTCTCTCCAGCACCCTGGAGTAGACTTTCCCAGGAAGGCTGAGGAGTGTGATCCCCCTATAGTTGGAACACACCCTCCGGTCACCCTTTTTAAAAATGGGGACCACCACCCCGGTCTGCCAGTCCAGAGGTACTGTTCCTGACTTCCATGCAATGTTGTAGAGGCGTGTCAACCAACACAGTCCTCCAACATCCAGAGCCTTGAGAAATTCTGAGCGGAACTCGTCTACCCCCGGAGCCTTGCCACTGGGGAGTGATTTGACTACCCCAATTACCTCAGCCACGGTGATAGAACTGTCCACGTACGTATCCTCAGACTCTGCTTCCTCTATGGAAGGCATGTCAGTGGGATTGAGAAGGGCCTCGAAGTATTCCTTCCACCGACCAACTATATCCACAGTCGTGGTCAGCAAGCCCCCGTCCGCACTGTAAACAGTGTGAACTGGGGGCTGCTTCCCCTTTCTGAGGTGTCGGACGATTTGCCAGAACCTCTTCGAGGCCGACCAAAAGTCGTGTTCCATAGCCTCACCGAACTCCTCCCACACCCGAATTTTTGCCTCGACCACCGCTGAAGCCGCGTGCCGCTTGGCCTGCCGGTACCTGTCAGCTGCTTCGGGAGCTTGTTTTTTTTAACTAATTGTCCAATTGCACACCCTTGAGAGCATGCATATCATGAATGGTGGGTCTTGTTTGTTTTCAGAGAATCTACCGCACCTACTTGTAACTTGTTTGCCATTTAGAAATAAAAATACACTAATAACAGTAAGCCCGGACGCGGGTCACCGGGGCACCCCTCTGGAGCCAGGCCCGGAGGCGGGGCACGATGGCGAGCGTCTGGTGGCCGGGCCTGCACCCATGGGGCCCGGTTGGGCACAGCCCGAAAAGGTAACGTGGGTCCCCCCACCCCCGAGTGGTGAGCTCAGCCAAAGGGGTCGGGTGCAAAGAGACCTGGGTGGCGGCCGGAGGCAGAGACCTTGGCGCTCCGATCCTCGGCTACAGAAGCTAGTTGTCGGTCCGTGGAATGTCACCTCTCTGGAGCCTGAGCTGGTGCGTGAGGTGGAGAAATTCCGGCTAGATATAGTCGGACTCACCTCAACGCACGGCAAGGGCTGTGGAACCAGTCCTCTCGAGAGGGGCTGGACTTCATTCCACTCTGGTGTTGCCGGCAATGAGAGGCGACGAGCAGGGGTGGCAATTCTTGTTGCCCCCCGGCTCCAAGCCTGCACGTTGGAGTTTAACCCGGTCAACGAGAGGGTAGTTTCCCTACGCCTTCGGGTGGGGAGACGGGTCCTGACTTTTGTTTGCGCTTATGCGCCAAACGGCAGTTCAGAATACCCGCCCTTTTTGGAGTCCTTAGAGGAAGTACTGGAGAGTGCTCCCTTGGTGGATTCCCTTGTTCTGCTGGGTGACTTCAACGCTCATGTTGGGAACGACAGTGAGACCTGGAGAGGTGTGATTGGGAGGAACGGCCCCCCTGATCTTAACCCGAGCGGTGTCTTATTATTGGACTTCTGTGCTCGTCACGGATTGTCTATAACGAACACCATGTTCAAGCATAAGGGTGTCCACATGTGCACTTGGCACCAGGACACCCTGGGCCGCAGTTTGATGATTGACTTTGTGGTTGTGTCGTCGGACTTGCGACCACATGTTTTGGACACTCGGGTGAGGAGGGTGGTGGAGCTGTCAACTGATCACCACCTGGTGGTGAGTAGGTTCCGATGGTGGGAGAGGATGCCGGTCAGACCTGGCAGACCCAAACGAATTGTGAGGGTCTGCTGGGAAGACACTGTCTGAAGGAGTTCTAACTCCCACCTACGGGGGGGGGGTTAACCATGTTCCAAGGGTGGCAGCGGACATTGAATCCGAGTGGGCGATGTTTTGTGCCTCCTGTCGATGCGGCCGATCGGAGCTGTGGCCGTAAGGTGGTCGGTGCCTGTCGTGGCGGTAATCCCAGAACCCGTTGGTGGACACCAGTAGTGAGGGGTGCCGTCAAGCTGAAGAAAGAGTCCTATCAGGCCGTCTTGGCCATTGGGACTCTGGAGGCAGCTGACAAGTACCGGAAGGCCAAGCGGTCTGCAGCTCTGGCAGTCGCTGAGCCAAAAACCCGGACATGGGAGGAGTTCGGAGAGGTCATGGAAAACGACTTCCGGATGGCTTCAAAGAGATTCTGGACCAGCATCCGCCGTCTCCGGCGGGGGAAGCAGTGCACAGTCAACACCGTGTATTGTGAGGACGGTGTGCTGCCGTACTCGACTCAAGATGTTGTGGACCGGTGGAGGGAATACTTTGAAGACCTCCTCAATCCCACCGACACGCCTTTCAACATGGAAGCAGTGCCTGGGGACTCTTAGTCGGGTTCGCCTATCTCTGGGGCTGAGGTCACCGAGGTGGTCTAAAAGCTCCTTGGTGGCAAGGCCCCGAGGGTGGATGAGATCCGCCTGGAGTTCCTTAAAGCCCTGGATGCTGTGGGCGTGTCTTGGTTGACACGACTCTGCAGCATTGCATGGACGTCGGGGTCGGTGCGCCTGGACTGGCAGACCGGGGTGGTGGTACCGCCTTTTAGGAAGGGGGACCGGAGGGTGTGTTCTAACTATTGTGGGATCACACTCCTCAGCCTTCCCGGTAAGGTCTATTCAGAGGTTCTGGAGAGGGGGATCAGCCGGATAGTCGAATCTCGGATTCAGGAGGAGCAGTGTGGTTTTCGTCCTGGTCATGGAACTGTGGACCAACTCTATACCTTCGGCAGGGTCCTTGAGGGTGCATGGGAGTTTGCCCAACCAGTCTACATGTGTTTTGTGGACTTGGAGAAGGCATTCGACTGTGTTCCTCGGGGAATTCTTTGGGGAGTACTCCGGGAATATGGTCTATCGGACCACCTAATCCAGGCGGTTTGTTTCCTGTATGACCGGTGTCAGAGTTTGGTTCGCATTGCTGGCAATAAGTCGGACTCGTTTCCAGTGAGGGTTGGACTCCGTCAGGGCTGCCCTTTGTCACCGATTCTGTTCACTACTTTCATGGACAGAATTTCTAGGCGCAGCCAGGGCGTTGAGGGGTTTCAGTTTGGTGGCCACAGGATTCGATCTCTGCTTTTTGCAGACGATGTGTTTTCCTGTTGGCTTCATCGAGCAGTGACCTTCAACTTTCACTGGATCGGTTCGCAGCTGAGTGTGAAGTGGCTGGAATGAGAATCCGCACCTCCAAGTCCGAGTCCATGGTTCTCGCACGGGAAAGGGTGGAGTGCCAACTCCGGGTCGGGGATAAGGTCCTGCCTCAAGTGAAGGAGTTTAAGTACCTCGGGGTCTTGTTCACGAGTGATGGAAGGATGGAACGCAAGATGGACAGACTGATTGGTGCACCAATCTGTCGTGGTGAAACGAGAGCTCAGCCAAAAGGCAAAGCTCTCGATTTACCGGTCGATCTACGGTCCTACCCTCACCTATGGTCACGAGCTTCGGGTAGTGACCGAAAGGACAAGAACGCAGGTACAAGCGGCCGAAATGAGTTTTCTTTGCACGGTGGCTGGGCTCTCCCTTAGAGATAGGGTGAGAAGCACTGTCATCCGGGAGAGACTCGGGGTAGAACCGCTGCTCTTCCGCATTGAGAGGAGTCAGATGAGATGGCTCGGGCATCTGGTTAGAATGCCTCCCGAACGCCTTACTGGGGAGGTGTTCAGGGCACGTCCAACCGGTAGGAGGCCTCGGGGAAGACCCAGGACACGTTGGAGAGACTATGTCTCTCAGCTGGCCTGGGAACGCCTCAGCATCCGCTGGGAAGAGCTAGACGAAGTGGCCGGGGAGAGGGACCTCTGGTCTTCCCTGCTTGGGTTGGTGCCCCCGCGACCCGACCTCGGATAAGCGGAAGAAAATGGAAAGATGGATGGATAACAACAGTGATTAATTTGTTAAGTCACATTGGACTGTTATTACTTTGACCACTGTTGTATAAATGGCAGGACCCTAGAATTGGCAGCAATCATGCAGCTACCACAGAAATGCCATGGTCATGACCAACAAAAGCAAAGTTGTTTTAAAGTTTATTTTCTGAGTGACAGGAAGTCAGTGCAGTGTAAAGTGGCAACTATTAATCGGTTAATTCATTAATTGATTATCCAATTAATCAACAACTGTTTTGGCAATCGATTAACCGTTTAAATTTAAAATGTCTTGTAAATATCTTGATTTCAGCCTCTCGAATGGGTCCTTAGTCATCCATAAAAACTAATTTCAGTGTGGTCTGAGTTTAGGTCAAGAAAGGTGTTTTGCATCCATATACTGATCTGTTTGATGCAAGTAAATCTGTAGGTCGCTGTTCACCTGCCTGAAAGTGACACGTAGATCTGAGTGTTGTCTGCATAGTTATGGTAAGACACATTGTAGCTGCGTAATAGCTGACCTAAAGGCAACATGTACAGATTGAACAATAGTGGTCTCAGGATTGATCCCTAAGGAACCCCATGAGTCATAGCCATTTCTGAGACACAGTTACCAATTCAACAGAAGTACTTCCTGTCCTCCAGATAAGACATTTTAGAGCAGTACCAGAGATTCCCACCCAGTTTTCTAACCTTTGCAATAAGATCACCTGGTCAACATGGTCAAAGGCAGCACTTGGGTCTAGCAGAAATTAAAATGAGACTTTGACTGCATCTGTGTTCAGACGGATATCATTTGTCACCTTGATCAGACCTGCCTCAACGCTGTGGTGGGTGCCTAAATCCTGACTGGAAAGTATCAAACACATTGTTATGGTTTAATTTGTCTGAACATACATACATTGTACGATGAATGATTCATGTTACATTCCACAGTTCCACATGCCCGAAAAGAAATAGGAAGAAGCAGAGGTTATTTAATTCTACCCCCTCTTTACATGAATTGCTCAAACATACATACTTACACATACAAAAACATATACTGTATATACACACATACATAAATTTCTTTTTTTCTTAAAAAAAGAATAGACATTTTCTTTTTTCCCCTTTTCCCCTGTTTATTTCCTGGATCCACATCTTGCTGTCTTGGTGTTGTAATGTAGATATATGAGTTTTTTATATTCTAATTTTAATACTTGTTTAGCAGGCCCTTTCAATGTTGATCTCCAAGCCCCTGTTGTTGAATGTAATATTTCTACTAACTACCTTCTTTCTTCGTGTGTTGTATCCTCCATTATCCTTGTTGTAATGATTATATGATGTTTAGTATGTCCAGTCTAGATAGTTGATATCTTTGACAACCAGCAATCTTGATGCATTTAGCTTGATGCATATGTTGCCATTGGTACTCCAAGTACTTTGTATCTTTCCCTGCATCCTTAAGTCTTGTGCTTTCTTGGCGATGTCAGCGTTGCTTTTTGTCAGATGCTCATTTAGGTAGGCGTTTGTGCCTTTCAGTTTTTTTCTCTGTTTCAGCAATGCAGTTTTCAATTCCCTGTTGGTGAACTTAATGATGATGACAGGTGGGGTGTTGTTTCTGCCATACAGTGGGATGGAAGTGTCAATGGTGTTTATATCGACATCCACCTTTTTTGATTGTAGGAAGTTGACTATCTGTTGCTTTGTTAAAGGAACATCCATCTGGTTCTCCCCTATTGTGAGCAGCATTATCTTTAGTGTTTTGAAGAACCCTGACATGTTTGCATGCTGCTATATTGTCTTCCATATGTTTTATAGCCTCTTTAAGAGCAGCACGCAAGGCAATTTTTAGACAAGCAAAAGTCAATAAGCTTTTGTGTTACAACCTTTGCTAAGACTTTTCAAAAGAATGGCAGGTTTCATATGGGCCGATGGTTCAAGACTGCTCTTCTTCAGAAGAAGCTTAATGAAATTTTGAAGTGCCTTTGAAAGTGTTCCAGTCTGAAACGAGATATTAACTAGATGAGTGAGTTGTGGTAGCAAACTGCTCTGCACAGACTTAGGAAATCTAGTGGGTAACTCATCAAGGCAGCATGTTGATGGACTGTCATTGAACTGTCAATGACTGGTGTGAAATGCATGTGTCAGCTCTAGGTGTAGCTGGCTGCAGTTAGTGTGTGTTGTGGAGATGTTTGCAGTCTTTTTATACCTGGAACTTTGAATATTGCAAACTTACTGCACTTAGATGTAGAAATTAGTTTCTTAATCTGTTAACTGAGTTGCTACCACACTTGGTGATTATTTCAGAAAAATAACTCTCCCTAGTTCTACGCAAGGTTTGGTTGAAAATACGTAGCTTTTTTTGTAAACCTGACAATAAACCTGGAACTTTGACTTGAGCCATTTCCGGTGGCTGTCAGTTTTCTGTGCTGTGACAGATTGTTTGTTTCTCTATGGTCTACTTTTAACCATTCTAACCCTGACAGGAGCTCGATGTATGAAATACTTGATGTCTAAAATCTCAACAGATTATCAATTTTAAACCTTGGGGAGCTTTCAAACAGATTCCTTGCTATAAACTGTGTTCCTATGCATTAATGAGTTGAACAATTGCAGACCCAACTGCTGGTTTAGGTGTAGCAGACAGGTCAAAGAAAATACAATAGTGATCAGATAAAGCAATTAAACGTTTTGGACCCCAGCAGGGTCACAACGGCAAATACAAATCAAGTTCTGCACATAATAGACAAAAAAAGACCGTGGTCGTAAGAATAGTGCTTTAACTTAAAAGTATTATTATGAAACTTGGCTGTCTGGAAAGGACTTCTGCTGTCATGCTGTTGTCTAGTACAGTATAAAGATGTTATGTGGAAAATTCCACATGAAAGGACATAGAAAATTGATTGCAAGAACACATTTTAAATGCATTCTTCCAAAATGATCAATTAGTAGCACATTGCTTGACATGCAGTGTTTAAGTCTCAAGTATATTGAGCAGTGAATATAAATGCTTAAATGTGCCAGTAAATACATACACATAAACAAAACAAAAAACATGTCAATAAACTGTTTAGAAATGTGAACAAACATTGTGAGAACACACTTATCATTGTCAAGCTCAGAGAGAGCTTGACACTCTATTAGATACCCGTATACATAAGATGTAGTTGGAATCATTACTGTAGTCACTTATGATTCCTTTGCATTCCAGGACGGACACCAAGGTGAAGGTGAAGGTAAAAAACTACATCTAATATACCTTCAAAACATATATGTATATTATATAAGAAACTGAACCTATAGAAACAACCTTTTTTAGTTGTTGTTGCTGTTGTCTTATGACACACAGGGTGTTCCTCGTGTAATATAATGTTATGAGTGTGATGCAAGATGTTGCTTTGTCATCCTGGCTAAGCATCAGTCAAGTCACAATGTGTTGTGTAATATTCAGTGGTGAACACATTACTGTTGTCAAAATATCCATAGTCACACTTAATTTACACCATAAGACCATTTTTTAATACATTTTTTTTAATACACAGGATGTTCATGTATGTGAGACAACACAGTCTGAATGTTGTCATTAGTGCTGCACAGAGTCAGATTTACATAAGTAATATTGTTCATTTATTACTTGATTATTCCCATCGGTAAGACAATTGAACACAATCAACATTAATTATTTTGTTCATCTTTGAGGAAAACAATTAAGGTCGTATTTGATCAAGTTTGCTGGCCTACAATACAATCATGATCATCAACACTGAAACTTAGTCATTCTATCCAAAGGCAACAAGGACTAAACAGAAGGACGCTGGCAGTAGGACTGTCTGCAGTCGGAGCACAGGTGACAGCCTCTTGGTTAAGAAATCAATCACTGAATGCAGCATCTGCCATGTTGAGGCGAACATAAAACAAAGCAGTGACTATGTGTGAAAGCTGGAGGAGAGATTGGAGACACAGATAAGTATAGAGATGCCATGAAGCTCTGTAAAGTGAGATGATATCATGAAGCAGGTTCAGTCTTGGCAGGCTGCAGAAGGGTAGTGATGGCTCAACTTTAAACAACACCACCCTTGCCTCTGCCCTAGTTTCTGCTCACTCTTTAGCCATTTTGTGTCTTTTATGTCTCATCAGCTTGTTTCTCTCTCCTGTATGCTACATAATGTTCATTTTCATTGCAATTTTCTTCATTATGTGTTGATCAAGTTGTCTTTAAAAAGTGGATTGCTTTCATTTGCTGTAAATTGCAACAATCTTCATAACATTAAATGCAGCCTAGTCAGACACCTTCATCAACCACAAACCTCATGATCAAATCAAATTATTTCATCTCAGAGATTGTTTTGTTGTATTATGTCATCAGCGCCCTATATAAGTATGACAACAAAGCACAGCTTCCTTCTCAAATATGGTTCCCTCGTTTTCCAATCCCTGCAGAAGCCCTGTAATTATTGAGATTCAACCCAGATACATAAAGTAAAGACAACATAGGTATGAATAAAGCATGGATATTTTCCTCTATGATGTGCAAAACATTGTGGGGACAAAAAATTGTTTGGAAGCAATAGATTAATCCCAACCTTTATCTACATTAGAAATATACCATGCACATAAATGTTTTTTATGGATGGTAACAGTTGGATACGTAATTAACTATGAAGCTCCTGCTATCTAGTGGAAGAGCATTTCATTGTTTTGCCTGAATAGATACTGGAGATCAGGGTTGAAATGTTAACATTTCAACTAAGTTACTAATGTTAAATGTTAGCTTTACCGTGGTTGTTAATTACAGTAATCATTCATTTATTGCAGTAAATTGTTTCCAGATGCGAGCTGTATTAAGTGAATTTTTGCAAATTTATATTCCTTATTTATAACTGGAATCCTTTTGTAGTAAGAGCATAGAACCTGTTTATAACCCTCTAAATATGGATTTTAACATTATTACAGCCATCTAGACATGAACTAACAACCTTATAGTCTAGGCTTGGGCTGGTAAAAGAATTTGACAATAACCTTGGGCAAAAATACCCCGGTTTGACGGTTTCGAGGAATTATAACTACAGCTTTAAAATTTGTTATTTTGGAATATCTCTATTGAAAATAGAAAAAAGTAAACAGTTATTTTTAAACCATGTAATATAACACGATGAAAGTGGAACATATTTATTCAAATAAATACAAAAGCAAATAACAAAAAATAACAGAATTATTTCTACAAAAATGATGCATAAATAAAATGCATTTCTCAGTCAGTCTACTGAAGCTAATCCTGCAGAAGTCAACTGAAGTCATGACACAATAGATTTTCTTAGTAAAAAAAAAAAAAGGCAAAAACAAGTCAATGCAATCAGGTAACCCAAAAACATCACAACAATTTAAAAAAAACTCGTAATTTTACTTTGTTATTTTATAGTGGCAGGTAATGTTTTTCCACAGACTTCCGTTTCCGGGTCATGCGATTGTTAGCAACTGAGAATAACATGCAGTGAATAACATGTCACCCGACAACAGTGACAGAGCCGCTGTACTGGCACCGCTCAGTGTTAATGAGGCAGGCAACGCCGCCTGATTTAAACACATCAAAGCCCAGTTCCGATTGCACGGAATAACACAGGACGCGACAATGTGTTTTCACGTCTCACATCGTAGAAATGAAATACATTTGACTTTTTGACCTTTTCATATCGTGGTGTACCTTGAACCTGGTAACCGGCGCATGCCTACTATAGTCACCAAATAAATGAAAATGCTTAATTTAGGTAAAAAAAATATAATATATATTATATTTGCTGAAATATGCATATTCTTTTACCAAACACAGGCTGTATTTAATCACGAAACATCATCATTTATTAATTTACATATTTTTGAAAAACCATGATAGAGTTAAGCAGCGAAGTCTTAACTGGGACGACTGTATTCCCCACAGTAGTTGTAGTTGCCCTTAGTGTTATTATTATTATATTACTATATAATAATAATATTATATTATATTGGCGTGAATCACAATATGGAAGGAACTATGGGAAGGAACTATGCTCAAAAAGACTGATGTGAAACTTTTCATCATTGGTGAAAGGCTTACTAGCATGTGTTCTTGTGGTCGCTATACAGAGATTAGCTGACTCTAACATGTTTAATTAATCTGCTGGCCGTCACAGGGTAACAAGCCTGGTGTCAGTGGAACATTAATCACATGCAGGCAGAGGCTGAAGAAATATTTGTATGTCTTGCTCCAGTTCTGCCTCCCTACACTGAACTCCCACGGGTCCTCAGTCACACCCACTCCTTCCTATTCATTTTCTTCCAAGCCTTTTTCCCCTGTTATCTTCATTTTCTCTCACTCTGCTTTACTCGCACACCAAGTTCCACCTTCTCCACCACCTACTGTCTGTCTCACAGATGAAAACACAATAATTTATTCATTCGATCTTCCTCTCTGCTTGGACTGTTTTTCTAGCATATGCAAGCGACTACGTGGAAGCAACATAGTAAGTGGGGAATTCTGCAGGTGAATGCAAAAGTGCAGACTTTAAAGCCAAAAGGGTTGTGTGATTATGCAAAGTCTTTTAACACATAATGGTTTTATTAATGTTTAACACCATTGTTGAGTGATAGATTTGTCTTTCCATTTTGGAAGGTGACATTCACAACATTGGCTTTTCTGCCAATATCCGAAATGCCCATATTGTCCATCCATCCATTCATCCATTTTCTTCCGCTTATCCGAGGTCGGGTCGCGGGGGCAGCAACCTAAGCAGGGAAGCCCAGACGTCCCTCTCCCCGGCAACTTTGTCTAGCTCCTCCCAGTGGATGCCAAGGCGTTCCCAGGCCAGCTGAGAGACATAGTCTCTCCAACGTGTCCTGGGTCTTCCCCGAGGCCTCCTACCGGTCGGACGTGCCCTGAACACCTCCCCAGGAAGGCGTTCGGGGGGCATCCTAACCAGATGCCCGAGCCACCTCATCTGGTTCCTCTCAATGCGGAGGAGCAGCGGTTCTACTCCGAGTCTCTCCCGGATGACAGTGCTTCTCTATCTCTAAGGGAGAGCCCAGCCACCCTGCGGAGAAAACTCATTTCGGCCGCTTGTACCCGCGATTTTGTCCTTTCGGTCACTACCCAAAGCTCATGACCATGGGTGAGGGTAGGAACGTAGATCGACCGGTAAATCGAGAGCTTTGCCTTTTGGCTGAACTCTCTTTTCACCACGACAGACCGGTGCAGAGTTTGCATCACTGCAGACGCTGCACCAATCCGCCTGTCCATCTCGCGTTCCATCTTTCCATCACTCGTGAACAAGACCCCGAGGTACCTAAACTCCTTCACTCGAGTCAGTCCACAAAACACATGTAGACTGGTTGGACAATCTCCCATGCACCCTTAAGGACCCTGCCGAAAGTATAGAGTTGGTCCACAGTTCCACGACCAGGACAAAAACCACACTGCTCCTCTTGAATCCGAGATTTGACTATCCGGCGGATCCTCCTTTCCAGAATCCCTGAATAGACCTTACCGGGAAGGCTGAGGAGTGTAATCCAACGATAGTTAAAACACACCCTTTGGTCCCCCTTCTTGGAAAGCGGGACCACCACTCTGGTCTGCCAGTCCAGGGCACTGACCCCGATGTCCACGCATTCTGCAGTGTCGTGTCAACCAAGACACGCCCACAGCATCCAGGGCCTTAAGGAACTCCGGGTGGATCTCATCCACCCCCGGGGCCTTTCCACCAAGAAGCTTATTGACCACCTTGGTGACCTCAGCCCCAGAGATAGGCGAACCCGACTAAGAGTCCCCAGGCACTACTTCCATGTTGGAAGGCGTGTCGGTGGGATTGAGGAGGTCTTCAAAGTATTCCCTCCACCGGTCCACAACATCTCGAGTCGAGATCAGCAGCACACCGTCCCCACCATACACGGTGTTGAGCGGCACTGCTTCCCCCGCCGGAGACGGCGGATGGTGGTCCAGAATCTCCTTGAAGCCACCCAGAAGTCGTTTTCTATGGCCTCTCCGAACCCCCCCCATGTCCGGGTTTTTGCCTCAGCGACCGCCAGAGCTGCACACTGCTTGGCCTTCCGGTACCTGTCAGCTGCCTCCAGAGTCCCATGGGCCAAGACGGCCTGATAGGACTCTTTCTTCAGCTTGACGGCACCCCTCACTACTGGTGTCCACCAACGGGTTCTGGGATTACCACCACGACAGGCACCGACCACCTTACGGCCACGGCTCCGATCGGCCACATAGACAATGGAGCCACGAAACATCGCCCACTCAGATTCATAGCCCGCTGCCTCCCTCGGAACTCAGTCAAAGCTCTCCCGTAGGTGGGAGTTGAAACTCCGTCTGACAGGGGACTCTGCCAGACGTTCCCAGCAGACCCTCACAATGCGTTTGGGTCTGCCAGGTCTGACCGGCATCCTCCCCCACCATCGGAACCACCTAACCACCAGGTGGTTATCAGTTGACAGCTCCGCCCCTCTCCTCACCTGAGTGTCCAAAACATGTGGCCCCAAGTCCGAAGACACAACCACAAAGTCAATCATCGAACTGCGGCCCAGGGTGTCCTGGTGACAAGTGCACATGTGGACACCCTTATGCTTGAACATGGTGTTCGTTATTGACAATCCGTGACTAGCACAGAAGTCCAATACAACAATTGCATCAAGTGGACTTGAGTGTGTTTGGATGTACCGAATATGCCAATCATAATATTGGGGCAAATATTGACCCGGATAATCATTTCCCTCCTCCGCCAACAAAGATTGTGATTACTATACCAATGAACAGTACGCTAAATACGCTAAATTCATCACAAATGTATTTTGTAGTACAAAACAAATACGTAAAAAGACCTTGGATTTCAAAAGGCATGCAAAATGCTTGTAAGAAAAAAAAATCTTTATAAGTCTTTTCTTAAATTAAAAACAAAAGAAGCTGAGGATAGATACAAGATGTACAAAAATAAAGTGATATCAATTATATGAATGGCTAAGAAGTTGTATTAAAAAAAACAATTGCTGGAAAATAAATGTAATATAAAAAGAACATGGGAAATATTAAATAGTATAATTAAGAAAGGATTAAAAAAAGATACATATCCAGATTATTTCTTTGATACGTGCGGTGAAATTCATGACAATAACAGAATAGTTAATCACTTCAATAATTTCTTTGTAAATGTTGGTCCTGAACTAGCAGCAGAGATTCCAAATCAGGAAATGGAGTTTAATTTTGAAAGAACTATCAAAATAATTGGACTCTCTGCTCTTAGTGAACGTGAAATCCTTACTATTGTCCAGCAAATTCAAAATAAATTCTCACCAGATTGTCACTCCATCGATATGAGGCTAATAAAAAAGATCATAAGTAATATAATTATACCCTTGACATGTATTTGCAATCTGTCTCTGCAAAATGGCTATGTTCCAAGAAAAATGAAAATTGCTAAAGTTATTCCTGTGTTTAACAAGGGAATCCCCAGAGGGAGCACTCTCTAGTACTTCCTCTAAAGACTCCAAAAAGTGCGGGTATTCTGAACTGCTGTTTGGCGCATAAGCGCAAACAACAGTCAGGACCCGTCCCCCTACCCGAAGGGGTAGGGAAACCATTCTCTCGTTTACTGGGTTAAACTCCAACGTGCAGGCTTAGAGCCGGGGGGCAACAAGAATTTCCACCCCTGCTCGTTGCCTCTCATTGCCGGCAACACCAGAGTGGAATGAAGTCCAGCCCCTCTCGAGAGGACTGGTTCCAGAGCCCTTGCTGTGCGCTGAGGTGAGTCCGACTATATCTAGTCGGAATTTCTCCACCTCACGCACCAGCTCAGGCTCCTTCCCCGCCAGAGAGGTAACATTCTACGTACTGACAACTAGCTTCTGTAGCCGAGGATCGGACCGCCAAGGCCCCTGCCTTCGGCTGCCACCCAGCTCTCTTTGATCCCGACCCCTTTGGCCCCTCTCACGAGTGGTGAGCTCAAGGGAGGGGGGACCCACGTTACCTTTTCGGGCTGTGCCCGACCGGGCCCCATGGGTGCAGGCCCGGCCACCAGACGCTCACCATCGTGCCTCGCCTCCGGGCCTGGCTCCAGAGGGGGGCCCCGGTGACCCGCGTCCGGGGGAGGGAAAACGAAGTCCATTGTTATTGTGCATCATTGGGTTCGCTTGAGCCACTCTTTGCCTGGTCCTTCCCCTAGGACCTGTTTGTCATAGGTGACCCTACCAGGGGTATGACAGCCCCCGACAACTTACCTGCTAGGATCATTGGGACACGCAAACTCCTCCACCACAACAATAAGGTGGTGACTCAGGGAGGAGCCGATATTGTCCAACTCTCCATTTCCCTTTCCGATATTAACCGATACCGATATTTGGACGACGATAACTGAACAACAGCCAGTACGGGAGCAAATAGGCCTACAGTAGTGTTTAAAATAATAGCAGTCCAATGTGACTGTTACGTTTTGGTGTGGATAAGAACCCAATATGCGAGCAAATCTAAGCTATTTATTGGGGTCTCGCACAGGAGAAAAGTCAAAAATAAAGTTTAACACCATAGCTAGGAAAAAGTACAAATGAGATTTAGTCCAGTAGAAAACAATAAAGGGTAAAACTTAAGGTGAAGCAAAATGCTTGTACAACAAAAACAAAAAAAGCAGTAAGCCGAAAGCAGGACGCGGGGAGAAGTCAGAGAAAAGCAGTAAACAATGGTTACTTCCCTACGAAGGCATCGGTAACTACAAAGAAGATATTTGACCAAGTAATCCCTAAAGGCTGCCGAGGTGAAGCACAGGTATGGGGAGGAACAACTCTGCAACCAATCTGTGTGCCGGCTGGCATAAATAGGCCTAATTGCCTATTTGTGTGTCTCCTTGGCACGCTTCTACTTGGAACACAGAACATAACAATGACTAACCAAATAAAATACTGTAAGTAGTATATTGTTATTGGTAAATGGCAAACAAGTTACCAGTAGGTGCAGTAGATTCAATGCAATGCAATTGGGCATTGAAAGGGGTGTGTTAAAAAAAAAGCAGGGTGGCATTCAATCAGTGATCTGTGATCAATTTTGTGAAAAAAAACAGGTGTGAATCAGGTGCCCCTTATTTAAGAAAAACCAGCACTTCTCTTTGAAAGCATGAGGAAAATGGGTCGTTCAAGACATTGTTCAGAAGAACAATGTACTTTGATTAAAACGTTGTTTGGAGAGGGGAAGACTTATGAAGAGGTGCAAAAAATTTTTGGCTGTTAAAATAATCTCCAATGCCTTAAAATGGAGAGCAAAACCAGAGACACATGGCAGAAAACGGAACACAACTATCAAAATAGATCAAAGAAAATGATCAACTCCAAGATGATGAAAGACAGTTTGGAGTTGCCTGTAAGTACTGTGACAGTTAGAAGACGTCTGTGTAAAGCTGACCTATTTACAAGAATCCCCTGCAAAGTCCCTCTGTTAAAAAAAGGCATGTGCAGAACAGGTTACAATTTGTCAAACAACAGGCCTAAAATGAACATTTTGTGGACAAATGAGAGTAAAATTGTTGCGTTTAAGGGCCGCAGACAGTTTGTGAGACAACCCCCAAACTCGGAAATCAAGCCACACTAGACAGTGAAGATAGTGAAGCATGGTGGTGCAAGCTTCATGATATGGGCATGTTTCTCCTACTATGGTGTTGGGCCTATTTATCACATACCACGGATCATGGATCAATTTGCATACGTCAAAATACTTGAAGAGGTCATGTTGACATATGCTGAAGAGAACATGCCCTTGAAATGGGTGTTTCAACAAGACAATAACCCCAAACACACTAGTAAATGAGCATCTTGGTTCCAAACCAACAAATAAATGTTATGGAGCAATACAAATATACTAATAACAGTGATTAATCTGGTTAGTCATACTGCTATTATTTTGAACTCTAGTGTATGCGTGCAGTAACTATAACATACAGATAAATCAATGACTGTCTATAAATGCACATTAAATATGCTAAACACCAGTAGCTCACAGGGATATACAGCTACATCACACCATCAAGTTTACAAACACATTCAAAGTAATAATACAGGAACATTTGAGATTGCTATTTGAAGTGATTTTTACACTTTGTATACTGTAGATACTAACAAAGACGAAAGTTGCCTAAGGCTCAGATGTTTTAGAGCAAACAGAGCTTGTTTATGAGCTTTTTCAAACTTTCTTTCTGTCATTGCTAGCTTGTGCTTCGCTGAGAGAGAAAAACGTCAAAGATTGACTAACACCGAGAGGAGCACTTACTCTTGCTTTCGCTTAAATGATATTTCTTTCAGAAGAGGTCTCACTTTAAATGCTAACCATAGATTTTTAACCATTTTTGCTATACATTTTTAACCTAATTATTAAGCAACTATGAAACCATTTATACATTTTAATGAAACTACTGTCTTTGACCCAAAGACATATGTATTTTAATATTCCTTATTATAAAAAAATTGCTTTGGTTTTCATACATGTTCATAGATTTATTTTTTATTCGTCATTTGGGGTTATTAAACACAGTAACAAGTTATCCCCTTACAGCTGTCTGCACAAATGACATAAAGTAAGACGTTGCACACAGTTTTTATTTGATGTGCATGAGATTTACTTCACATGAGCTTGTCTAGTGTGTATTGCCTAAAAGAATCAATATACATTACATTCAAATAATACCTCACATGCTTGCTTAGATTCATTCCGTAGAATATTTCTTGACACGGCAGTAGCAGACAATGTATAATACTCCAGGAGAATGAATCCACAGACTGGCTGTTCCATGGTATGTTAATCCTGGGTGGTTAAGGGCATTATATACTATGTGAGCATTGTGTCAAGAGGTGGAGACAATAGTGCTCCCTTTGACTTTCCCCCATTCAACAGATGGTGCTGAAACTGTATCGGCAAGATGCCACTTACTACCAATTATTTGATAAACAGCAAATGTTCTGTGGAAGGGTGACTGACCTAAGCAAGAAGAGGCATCAATAGTGTCTTACTGTGTCTTACTGCGAGCAGACCGAATGACTGACCGCAGGTTAGAAACAGGCCATAATTCTTTAAATGGTCCCTAACATGATTCACAGACTTTGCTTAAATATGATGTACTGTATATTGGTTTGTTTTCTTTATCCAAAAGAGGAAGGTTTAAGACAAACATGGACAAAACAAGTGCAGAAAACAAAAGACAATGGAAGCCCACCTCGAGTTATTTTTTTATTTTTAAATTTTTAGATTTAGCATTTTTAAAAAGATTTTTTTTAAAAACAGGTAAAGAACAACCACTATGTCAAAGTTGCACTCAGTAAGTAAGTCGGATGTTATCTACATCATATAAATTTATTTTAATTCCATTTGGAATAAATAAAATACAAATGTTCGATGATGTGCTGAAGTATCATGTCATGTATTAAAACTTTCTAAAAATCCATTTTCTTGGATGTTGCCACTTTTATTTTAAACATACAATTTAAAAATATTCTGCTTCTGTAACATGAGTTTGTCTGCTTGTCAGTCTAAACTTGCACCCCTGCCACCGTCTTTGTCTTTGGAGTTTAGCTCCATTCAGTCACAATTATGCTACTAAATTATGCTTCTGACAGTGTCTTGATCCATTTATAGCCGCGAAATAATAGATGTGTATTTCTCCACCAATACGTATAATAAGTGGCAGTGTTTTCCTGAGAGTAGGTAACAAGTCTATTTTCTTTTTGACTAGCTTTTTAGCTTTCGGTGTAGCAGTACACAATGGCAACTGAAGCAACAGCCACATAAAACAAACATATCAAACTTTCTCGCTCAGACGCTTTTCAATTTTCAATGGTTCATCTAATATCTATGGATTATTGCATTGGTGTATGAGCTTTGCAGACAATTGTATCAAATTCTTGTTATTGAATGAATCTTGAAAAATGATTTATTTGTTCTTTATGTCTTTTGAATGGCCATTCACACAAGGTATTTCCAGTATGTTGTCTTTTTAAAATTATTGTCAATACATGGTGTCACCCCAACTGCAAATTTCAGTCTCTGTGTCTCTCTCTGTAGCCGATTCCTAGACTTCTAATCACTAGCCTGTTGCATTACCATATTACTACCAGCCATCGTATCATAGTTTAATAATACATCGACTACATAACGCTAATCTTTTTTTTAAATCAGTTACGGAACTATTTTATAATGTTATCCAATTTATTGGATGTCATAATTCCTCATGCTGGCTAGATAATTAGTGGTCCTTTTATCCTGCACACCAAGTATGCATACAGAAAAAACACAGTACATGCAAGGGGAATCTGGTTACCAAACACATATTTTACATGTGTTGATTAATAAATCACTATAAAGCCGACTTTCCTTACTGTAGCATTGATCGGACGTACAGCTTGGTGCTGAAGTCACACTCTCAATATAAATAGCTTCCTGGCAGCTCACACTCTCTGCTTCCTTGGTTTCTCACGCCAGATGCTTCTGTCATACTTTTCATTCTGCTCTTCCTTGCCAGGACATAAAAAATGAATACTTACACAAATATAAATAGAATGCATCTTGCTGCAAATGACATTAAGAGATATTGGTTGGGATGATACTAACAGATAACTGGATTTTGGATTGAGTTCCAGATGCTGATATGCGAAGCTTTTTAGAACACTCCAACTTCTTCAGAGGAAAACCGTACATTTTTATGTGTTAAAATGGTCTGTCTCTCTGTCATTGGTAATTCCCATTTTTGCCATTTTTGTTACACAGTCCAGGGTGTACCCCGCCTCTCGCCCAAAGCCAGCTGGGATAGGCTCCAGCATACCCGTGACCCTAATGAGGATAAGCGGTATAGAAAATGGATGGATGTTGCAACAATTTTTTCAACTCTATGCTACTAAAATGCCATTGTTTTTCCTAATGAGAACACAAACACACATTATTTGCATAAATTAAAACAATGTACTCATTAGTTTACCTATTTCTCTTAATAGTTTTTTCCATTTTTGCTGGGGGTTTTTACCTTTAAGTTAATAAAATCATATTTTTAGAAATAATTAAATGTGGTGTGTTCTAGGCACATTTTTTAAATTTGTGCCAGGCTGCCTGGCGTAAGTACGCCTCCGTCCCGCCAACTGGCGCAATTGGCAAAGAGGAAGGAGAGAAGGCGTGAAACAGCAAGTTCAAATCTTCACCTATCAAATGAGTTTCGTTGAATATGGTTGAAGACAGCGGAAGATGGCTAAACTTCTCCCAGACGGAAGTGATGTTAAGGTCCGCAAGGTCCAAACCTCCACGGGCTGACGATACAAAAGCGGCCTTGAAAGAGATTACAAATATAGTAAATCAGGTTTTCCCTGATGTACTGAGAAGCAGTGCCCTGTGTAGAAAATGGTATGAATAAGAATAAACCAAGACTATGCATAACGGGGATGAAATCCGGGACAACTGTGCGTAAAAGACGCATTGCCAAGCTTGTGGTCTGGCCCTTGTCACTTGTGTTTGCATGGGAGATGAAATTGTATTACCCGATTCATTATCATCTTACACAATCTAAATCGCTTCGGCACTGTATATCAAGTTTATTCTGCTTAGTTCTGATGTGGTTAAAAAACTGAAATCCTACAGTCTTTCAGATTGCATATACAAGACATTAATCTAGATCAGGGATGGTCAACTCAAATGCCACAGACTCTGGCAATAATCACAAAAATCAACACTACCTGTACCCACGGTTTCAAAACAAAAAGTCGTGGATGCTGAAGCCGAGTTGAGCTGAAG
This sequence comes from Oostethus manadensis, assembly GCA_024372805.1. Taxonomy (NCBI): domain Eukaryota; kingdom Metazoa; phylum Chordata; class Actinopteri; order Syngnathiformes; family Syngnathidae; genus Oostethus; species Oostethus manadensis. Next base: position 362,828 of record QODF01000018.1, read on the forward strand.
TCGAGCAGCAGGAACCTGGCACATTTGTTCTCAAGATGGGTCGGAGTGAGGTACAGTATAAGAGTCATAACTTTGTATGACAAGTGTCAAGCTTCTCAAAGCCTTTAATGCCAAAGAAGGTCAAGGAGCTGCCGGGCAATGTCTGAGGCTGGATTAGGCATCTTGGATAGAGTCATTATCTTGGCACTTCTGCGAGATTGGCCAGAATGGAATTACTTCACATATGAGAAGAACCTTTAAACATTTGCTGTTTTCATAATTCTCAAGGTAAAAATCTTGAAAGAGTGAGATTCATGTTTGTTATTAATGAATACCTCCGCCCAGATTTACCCCTTAAGGGTGTTTCTTCAATATGAATTTTCACCTATGGATTTTTATGATTGAAGATAAAGCCAGAGAGGAAACCACAAAAAACAGCATAAACAACATATTGGTTTAGAGAATTTAGTTTGCAAACGTTGCACACTATTAAGTGGAGTCAGTTTGCTGCTGGTAAGCATTTTTATCAGAGGATCAGTCGTGTTTTATCAGTATGTTTGCTTGGATGTCAGAAGCTTACCATCTGCAGCATAATAATAGGATGGCCTCTCTGGGCAGCCAGCCTCACAACATCTTTTAGCAGTCAGCACCACTTGACTATTTTTATTACTCGCCACCAAAGAAGGGAGGTAATGCGACGCGAAAAGGATGGATTTGTCAACAGAGAATGTGAGATCAGGACATTTCCGATAGATCACACAGTGTCTGCTCTACCTGTACCAGGGCTCTCAAACTCAAAAGTGGGATCCGGTTGAGGCTGTAGATGCTTATTAAATATTAATAGCTGCTGAAATTCTTGTTCTTATTTTGTTTTAAATAGAGCCGTCTATTTTTAGACAGTAACCTAGTTGTTTTTCACAGCCACGTAACTGCAGGTGGGGTAACATGTTATGATTTGACTAAATTGTGCTTAGGCTAGTCCATGAAGAAGATGCTTGATATTCGGTGGCAGTCCGTACATCAGTCGTTGAGCTATTTCATGGAGCGCTGCCCCCTGCCTTATTGCAGAGTCACAGCAGATTTGTCAACATGGCTTGACACGGTTTCCCTAAGAGCCGATGGCTGACAGGACCTCCCCAGGGTCATCCTACTGGCATACTAATACTACTGGCATACTAATTGAAATGAACTCTCCAGTCTGACATGAAATAGATGTTTTGGTCAAACCAAGGCATGAGGGAGCTGTAATTTGTTAAAAACAGTAACAACAAAAACATACAATAAAATTTTTTTGTAACATACTGGTGGTTTTTCCTCTGATGGAGCACAAAAGAGGTGCCAGTGAAAGTCCTAGAACAAGACATAGCTTGATACTTTGTGATCAATAGTAAACAGAGGTTTGCTGGATTCATTAGCACGAGGCCGGGGCTTTCGCTCTACTTCAATATTGTGGTGCAAATTAGATGTGGGGAAGGAAGGGTAAAGGAATAAGGGACTGGAAAAGCCAGGTTTCTCTACCATCATGAATTTTTCATTGATCCTATACTTTGGGGCTAATGGAAAATGTAAATCAGTAATATGATGACAGAATGAAAGCCAAAAAACAAACAAATCCGAGAAAGTCCCTTGTGAAAACAGACGTTTTGAATGCTACTGTGTGTTTTGAAAACTTGGAGCAACAGAGGCAGCTATTGACAGTTTTGTTTTTCCATGTGATATATTTCTTGAGCTTGTTTATTTATTATTCGTTCCATTCACCCGGCATAAGGTGGTGTTAAGCCTAGGGCTCAAAAACAAGAAGGTGTCCAATAAATGCAGAGAAACGTGAAATGGGAGCGGATGAATTACCAACTGATGAAGGACTAGGCACAAGAAAAGTTGGAGAAAATGTCAAGATGTCTGGGCAGAACAAACAAATGAACAACAAGAACATAAGGAAATATTTTTTGCCTAAATTAAGCATGTTCAAGCATGAACATGGTAAATGAATTAAAATACAAACATAAGGCATTCAGAAGACACATTTAAAGCCATTGTGATAATTTGTAGTATTTCACACTAGTTGTCAGTGATGTTTTTGTAATTTTTGATGAGACACGCAAGTACCAGACATGACTTTTCTTGTATTCTTGAATTACCTCACAACAGGCACAACAAAACTTTCAAGGTTGTTGAGTAGTTCACCGTGTTAGCACGTTGAACAAGGACTCCCAGGAAATGTTTTTTCGGGTGTGATGGAAAGCTAATTTTGTTTAGCTTTCCTAAAGAGGCAAGTATCAGGCAGAAGCAGTCGCTGATTCTTGGCCAGCAAAAGAAAAATATGCTCATATGTCAACGGCACACTGGACTGTTTTGTGAACATGGGTCAATACGAAGCTGGAATGTCTGAGGGTTACTGGACCTGAATCGAATATAATTATTACAACTATCAATTTTATTGCAAAAGTTGATCTGAATATGGAGGAGGTTTGGAGGGGGGGGTCAGACTTGTCAAAAATAGACACCTAATAGGCTTATCAATAGACTGTTTTGCAACATTGCGGGTGGTCTCAGTCTGATCAGTCCAAGCAGATGGGATGAGATGGAAGCGATATATCAATAGAAAAAGATGAAAGGTCTTTGTCAACATTCACACCAACACACAACAAAACATATCCTCATTATCAACCAATGGCAAGCAAGGTGGCGTCATGAACACCAGAATTCTGAACATCATCGTCTTAAATGTACAGGTTCTGTACCGGAATAAAATGCAAATTGTACCCAGCCATAGTAGTTTTGGGTGGAAAACAGAGGGGTATTTTAAAATACCAGTTTAAATAAGAAATTTCCAGAAAATCTTTCTGCAGTAAAAAAGGGGCTACTACTAAAACATTACCGCCACCAACACACTGGAGCAATGGAAAGTTATACGTTAGGCCTGAAACCTTCCATCTCTTAGCATGTAGCAATCTCCTCCTCAACCCACAGAGCTAAACAAGCTGAAATGACCAATCTCACCCTAGCGTATTGGAATCTAAACGGGGACTTAACATAAAAGTGTGTAAAAGGAGACGCTGGACGAAGTCCAACTGTTTTAGAACATGCAAAAGCATTGTGTACATGCTTGAATTCAGCACATCTAAACCACACATGCAGTTGTCTCTACTCTCTTATGATGTTATGATGGCGAAGGGTTTTGCAGAGGTCGGGGTAGAGGACACAACATGTCTATCCATACATTAATCGTTGTACTGTACATTCCTTATCTTGTTCAGCTGACACATATGGACCCATAAATCACAAGCCAATTGGGGCATTGACGGAGAATCAATCTCGCATGCAAAAGTTACTGACCTATCCATCATTTCTAAACCCGTACTGTTTGATTTTGTAGAGTCCTGGTAGTGACTTGACACTGGTATCCACACATTCTGAAGGTTTTTACAGCACCCAAGATGATTTTTAATTGTGTCATTTGACCAACAGCTCTCAACCAGTTTTCCCCGGTGTGTAGTTTAATATAGCATGCTACTATCTCAACAGCCATCTTCCAGACATCCTTGTTTACCGTGCAGATCATGTTTGCTGAACTGTTATAAACTTTCCTGTAAACAACAGGCCATCTGTACCCGTCTTCTCTCATGCCGAAGACCTCCCTCCATATTATCCCTGATTTTTGCATAAAAATGAGAAATCGGTTTATGTCGGTTATCCCGCCGATAAAGATACTGGCGCACAAGTAAGTAGCTCAGTGTATCCATGGTGTGGAATTATTTCCAAGTTTTGACTTTGGATTGTAAATATGCTACTTGCAACGCAATCTATGGTAAAGCAAGGGGGAAGTAAGGTCTCTTCATTTAATACTTTAATATAGTGTGCGACGTGCTGAATGAGCCCAGTTTATAATTTGTTATAAATTTGTTCTTATATGGATAGAAATGTGCAGCTTTGGTTATCATCATTACTCTGTTCCCAAAGGTCCAACTCTTACCAAAATGGGCGCTAAGCGAATCCAATACATTTTAAAATGCCAGAATTAGATGTTTTTTTTAAAATTGTGAGACACACTACTGAATCTAAGCAATAAATCATGACAAAACAAGAAGGTGGTGTCCAGGAACATCATATCTTCAATCAAGGTAAACGTAACCTTAAGTGTTAATTTTTCCCTTTGCCATCTATATGCGTTTATAACTGTTTCATGCATGTAATGCTGTAATTGTAAAAGAATTGATGGGCGATGGAGAGGACTTTAGATTTCTGTTTCCATATACTAGTAAGCTAATAGGCTGCTAAGAAAAACATTTTCTGATAAAAAAAATACTTCAAGAACACAGTTAGACTCACACTGTGTATCAACAATGCGACAAGATGCGCACAAACTAACCAGAGAATGCATGCAAACCAAGGGAAATATTTGATGTCATTTTTTTTTTCAGAAATTCTAATGTATTTACCAGCATTATTTACTTTATTTTGTCAGTTTATTATGACTAACTTGTTTTACTTGTAGTAGGAGTTCATGTGATTTTAGATGACTGGTCATGGCTTTTGTTGAGACAACCTTTTAAAAATCAATATAACCTACATTGCTTATTGCAATGTTTGTTTTATTTTTGCACAAACATGATTTATTTGTTATTTTACAGTGGCATTAAAGTAAAAGAAGCATAATGTGGTAATTCTTAATTCCATTAGTTGGAGAGAAGAGCTGCTGGTTTATATTGACGTCGGAAATAGTGCTGGACAATTATGGATATCTGTAAGAAATATCAAGCCTCTTTATTTTGTTCCCATCATTATGAACAAAACAGTACAGGCATGTACAAATGGTTAAATGGTAGATGTTCTTCCTTTAAGACAACCAAAAGATTTGGAATGTGTTAACTGAGACTACGAATAAAGGAAGCCGTGATCCATAATCTTAAACTGCAAATTTACAATCATAATTTTTTCCAGTAATGGGAACTGGTATTCTCCCAACTAAAGATGCAGCTACCATGTGATCTCGGCAGTGCTTTTTTTCTCAGTAGCTCTAATTGTATAATGGCACCTGGTACCTTGTAGCCTGTCAGCTTTGTAATGATTCATTATTGCTTAGCTGTGGGAAGACAAACTACTACTTGTTGGTGATACTGCAAGATCAATTCTGTGTGACACCACTTACTACATTAATTGTTCAGCATGTAACAGTCCAACACCCCCATCATATATTTTGGTTAGTATTTTGGAACTATACTGTATGTTTGTGAGGCATTGATGGCATTGTTCAATGTCTAATGCTCTCATGTAAGTCAGGAACCCATCAGTTCAGTTCATTAATAACTGCCTGTCATTGCAACATAAACATGCCAGATGGTTTATTTATTCACAAAATAATGAACTAAATATTAGTTTTATTCTGACCTTCAGTATCTCTGATTCAGCAGCTCCTCAAGGTCAGGGATGCTCATGTTTAGAGCAAGTGTATCACATTTCACAGCATCTTCTGCAGTATGGCACCATACTGCAGATGAGGCAACAACAACCTTTGATGGAACCAAATCATCAAATGTAATATCCAGTTTAAAAAGCAATTTATATATGTGTTGACAGAGTGAAAAGGGTGGGGCTAAGATCAAGCTTATGTATTTAAATGCATTTAAAATATGATAAAATTCAAAGTAACGAATGATATTGGTAAATAGAATGAAATAGAAACATTAAGAAGGATTAAGCAAGAAATATTAAAGCATATTCCACTTTATTATTTGTAGAGGGGTTCTGCATGGGCCAAGAAGGAATGCATCACAGTGGAACCTTGGTGAGGGTCATTAATCCCTTCCAAAAGGTTGGACAAAGCCCGAAACATATGCTAACTGAATCCATTTTTTCCGTAATAAATAATGAAAATCAAATTAACACCTTGTGGGCGCAAACAACACCTTAAATAACAATAAAACATTTTTACACAGACAATTTTTTAAATGCGTATAAATAACAAATGAAAGTGATAAATAAACATTTATTATCACACGCCACCTTGGCACACCAACCAAGACACATTTTTTACATACATTTTCAACGCAAACCAAAACACAGGACAATCAGGGTCGGACTCATTTCCCACTGTATATTTGGTGCTGATTTGGATGTGGTTCAGATGCAGGGAGATCATTTTCTTTCTTAAATTCCATCTGGACAAAATAATTGAGGCTTGAGTTGTAGGTACCAAGAGATTAGAGAAGTTATAAAACGAATATTGTTTTGTGTTGTGAGAGGATAAAATGTGGTGAAAGTGGAGCGCAATAAGAGACAAATGACATGGGCGGGTAATAGATGTGGCTGGAGGGTATAATAAGTTTAGGGGATATAGATAGGTTTAGGGGTGGGATGAAGGACTTCAGGCTGTATTGCTATGGAGAGAGATTTTTTTTTCTCTTCAAAAAGAAAGATAGAGGCAAGATTGTCATCCTCAAGGGACCAAGCAAAAAAGGAAAGGAAAAATTGGAGGTTAAAGAGAAGGAGGGAGTGGTGAACTACAGACACAGCAGTGCAGAGCAGTAGGTCCTGAATTATTTAACACGATATTTTGCAGCTGAGCAAACGGCTGTAGTCATGTTGGTAGTTTGCAGAGACTGGGATTGGGATTCTGTGTTGCTCTATGCATGTATATTTTTTCCTTTTTAAGTGTTGTCTTTTTTCCATGTTCAGGTGCTGTGTAATGGAATGGCAGGAGTGCCAAAATTAAAAGGAAATACATGTGGAAATATAAAGAATCAAACATGTACAAATGTCATATTCTTTTTCCATTTTGTTGTTGCTTTTCCTGTTTTGTCTTTGTCTTTTCCATTTGCTTTTCCTCATCGCATTTAGCGGTTGGCTCAAGCTAGTGAATAAAAGCAAAGGCAAAAGAAGGGTCCTTCTGCCAGGATGACTAGTCCATACCTGATCACACGATTCCTGCTTGCAGTACCTATGTAGTATCTATATTTAAATGTTGCTCTTAGTGCGGGTGAGCGTAAAAAATGTCAAAGACAGGAAGTAACGTCGCTATCATGCCACCATGCACATACTTGGCGCAAATATCTTACACCATGGAGTCCATATTGAAGCTGCTGAGAGAAGCGCCTAACAGGCTGGATGGTAGTAGTTACGCTGGCAGAATGACCCGCCTGTTCTTCTTTTGCCTTTGCTTTTAGTCGCCAACTTGAGCCATCCGGTAAATGTAATGAGAAAAAGCAAATGGAAAAGACAAAAACAAAACAGTAAAAGCACCGACAAAATGGAAAGAGAATATGACTACAATTATATATTTTTTTTATTGATTGTATTTATATTTCCACATGTATTTGCTTTTAATTTTGGCACTCCTGTGATTCCATATTCTGTATCCAAGGTTACGTTCACACTGGAGGTCGAGTCCGATTTTTTTTGTAGTGACCTGTAACTGATTTCGTTAGTGTGAACACTGCATTGCCAGTTTTTTTCAAATGCAACTGAGGGATCTTTTGTATGTATATTTCTGCTTGTGCCCTGCGATTGGGTGGTGACCAGTCCAGGGTGTACCCCGCCTCCCGCCCAAAGTCAGCTGGGATAGGCTCCAGCATACCCTATTGACCCTATTGAGGATAAGCGGTACAGAAAATGGATGGATGGATATCAATCCAATATGTATCCAAGCTACTTCAATTTGAACGGTCAGGTCGCGCTGACAAGTGTCAGTGAATCAGGTCATGTCAATGTCCCACCACAGACGTCTTGCCCTTCTTAACATTTGGTTAAGACAATGCTAATGCCTGTTGCACAAAATCTTTGAAATGTCCACGAACGTCGCAAGTAGACCACAAATTGGGGCAATGTTTACTTTGCTTGTGGCGTTTGGTTTTTCTTGCATGCGTGTTTTTGTGCAATGCACTGACATTTACAAGTCACATTTTTTGTTAATGTGAACAACCACATAAAAGCGACACACTGGTGTCTTTGCAAGCTTAATCTAAAATTTGATTCCTCCCACACCTTTATGCAAAACAGTACTCCATGGGCAACTTGCTGACAGTTGATGTAGAATATTAATGTAGCCACCACAAGCTTAAACAGTAGTCTAAGTTGTGTTGTCTTCAAGGTTGCCCTTGAAATATTAATTAGCAGCTAGTGGATGTTGATATAAAAAGTCTGCAAAAAAAGAGAGCCAGCATTGATCTGCTTGCAGTAGAAAAAAAAGCAACCTTTATACTGTGCTACCTTGGTTTTCACACGCCACGGTCTTACTAGGATTTTGTTTTGGACCAAAATTATTGTCAAAAATATGTGTCATTATCATACTGCCTAACATTGTGCCTATCACATCAGTCTGTTTGTCTTGATATGCAGTTAAACTGGTACGTTTTTTAAAATTACTTTATTAGTGCCTTCTAGACACAACCTAACACCCTTAGTCACCTTTATTCTTCTGTCACCCAGTGTAGTAAACAGCAGATAAATAGATAGTTGAAGTGTAAATAAGCCAATTAGGACTTAAATAAGACATGCTCGTGTGTGTTACCTTAATTTGTGTTTCATGAAAGGTTACGCCCACAACAGTAGCCCGTGTTTTTACTCAGGATTATTGTGCCTGTTGTGATATCATTCAAACCTGCAATAAAGCCTGTTGTTCCAGCGATCAGGTCTGAAGTTTGTGTTTCACTGAACATGACAGTAACCATTATTATCAGTAGCCATTTTTATGCTTGAAATCCCTTAATTTAGGAAAAATAAAATTTGCTTGAATATGCATATTTTTGAGCAACCACAAAACAGCATTATTTATTATTATTATAATTATTTACTAATTCACATACTATTGAAAAACTGTGATAGTTTTACAAGTATATTCTTGCCACTATTATCGGCTATTATTGACTTCAAATGTTCTTTCAAATGTTCAGTTTGTTATAATAAAGATACATTTATATGGTTTCAGAGTAAGAATTGGGTCTCGGAAAGCAGTCATAAATCTGATGCTGTCCACAAAGAAAGATGCTTTAAACACCACTGCTCTAGGCACAGGATGCATTCTGACACATGGCTTACATGGTTAGTGTTGGGCTTTGCTACACAGGAAGGACTTGAAGTTCAACATATGTCTGAGGTGTGTCAGCGCATGAAATGGGATGAAAACTAGAAATTAGGCTAAGCCCATGACAGCTTATGGGTCAGTGCCTCTCAGCTCAGAATGCTCATTGTTGGAATGTAGACAGTCACACGTAGAAGATTCTAGTTGCATCCAATTAGGGTCAAACAAAGCATCATCACTTGACAAAAGAGAACAATTATTTTTAGAAGAGTCCAACATAGAGACAGACAAACAGACAGGTAGGTAATCGTATTTAGGCATATTCATTTTTTACTATTTATATAATATATATATTAGTATATAAATATATATAATATTCTGCTATTCAGACATTGAATTGAAAGTGATTCCACCAACACTAACCACTGTCTGCTTGTCTGTGTGTCTCCACAGCTGTATCCTTCATGAGGCACAGTGCATCAGCCTTCGGATTTGCCGTGAGTTCCACGTTCCTTGTTCCCTGCATTTGCATTGATCAATTAGTCATAATTAACAGGCTAACCTGCTGCAGTGAAATATTTGTTTGTTTATAGTGAAAACATGTTTGAGAAAAAGCCATTTAAAAAGCTATTCATTTATTAAAATCTTTTATCCTACAGTCATCTGTCAGTAAACAGCTACAAAATACGAGTGAATTGAAGTTGTGACTATCAAACGCCACATAGCAAGTTTTCTAAACCACCGCCATCTCCGTTGGAGATAATTGTGGAGGCCATTTGAAAAAGATTGACTCTTTCATTCTTGAGTGAATGGAACACTGTTAAAAGACGCTGTTGTTTGAGGAGGTCCTGTTTCACATTCTTATTGTCATTCAATGAGTCCTTTAATTCCTGTGTCTAATAGACAGATTTCTAGCTGTGTCCCCGTTTCCCTTGCACTCTGTTGACTTCCTTCATCGCCAATCATATTGAAATGAATTTTACACAGATGCAATGTTGTAAAAGAAATGAAACTGTTAGAGTGCAGGTAATACTCCAGTTGTTCGATGCTGCAACGCTCACATTTAATCGTTCCTCCCTCTACTTTGTCTTTGTGACTCCGACATTGTCCATCTAGTTTGATGCCACCTTGGATGTTCTGTCATCAGTCATTGTCCTGTGGCGCTACAGCAATGCAGCTGCTGTGCATTCAGCACACCGGGAGTACATGTGAGTCTAAAGTGAATGGCCTTAATGCCATTTTATGCTACCATATGTTTATATTACACCACTGCATTAGATTATTCCTTCACCTTGATTGATTTTGTACATAAACATAGATAGATATATATTTTATTCATCTTCAGGAGATTCCAAAGTTGAATGCTTATTAAATCAAACTCATATTTAACTCATACAAACTCAAATTCAGATTTTTCCCCCAAAATTATTGACGCAAGCCCTCCCCTCAGACTTCAGTTCAGCGAGAAATCTCATATGAGACATCAGCAATTCTGAAATGAAAAGTTCTACTACTACTACTTCCTGTGTGTGCTTTGCTTTTTATGACATTTTTTTTTACAGTTGTTCCAAAACAAAAAGCTAGAAGAGAATAAGTTTATGTACTCAACCTTTGAGTAACTAAGCACACTCCCTCAAAGCAGTTTGAAGTGTTTTTTAACTATGCATGTTCTAAAAGTTAAAAAGTGGTTGTTTTACAGTGAAATGCCTTGAAATGGGCCCTGTCTAATTGTCATCATCATATAGTCTTAGTTAAATGTACAGCTGTCCCACCGTTAATTGGGTCTTGACTCAACTGCGAAAAGCAAAGCAGGATTCAGTATTACAAAGCGGAATTTTTTTGTAGTTATGTGAAACCTGTGAAAATGAGATATATTAGACATATAGATAACACAGACTCACATACCAGTAGATCTTTGTTTTGTTCTATTGTCTCATCAATGTATTGTAGTAGCAGATTTCAATGGCTTTGCACATGTATTATCCAATGTAGTAGACAAAACAATAGCATGAATAAATAAGCCTTTTAAGTGGTAAAAACAACAAAAACCTCCCGTTCGTTTGTGTCACAGTAAATATGGCGGGCGGACTGATGCGTCTAGGACAGGAAGTTCAGAGTTCAGATTTTTAAAATTGAGTTTTAGCTTATTGTGGGTTAATATTTGAGGCTATGTTATTATGATTGCTATGTTATTGTGCCTGTTGGGAGATCATAGAAAGTTGTGATACAGTAAATGCCTTTTCTGACAATCACGTCTTGCCCTGGTCGCACTGAACACTGATACCGAGTGGCTAATGTAAAATACAGAATTAGAAAGCTTCTTGTGTTTGTATTTTAGTTCATATAGCCATTTTTATGATTGAAAATGATTAATTTGGGAAAAAATATGTACATTTTGCTTTAGGCATATTATCTGACTATTTTAAGGCCTTAGTAAAAAAATAATAATTAATTAGCGAGGGACAACTTACAAGGTTTTATTTCACATTAATAACATTTATAACAGTGGGCTGATGACATAATCAACAGGCAAAAGGCACAGGGAAATCTGAATACAATCACTCCTTTGATCTCATGAGATTTGCTGACATGCAATATTGCCAGTATGTTTCCCCCAAAAATGTATTGAATTGCAAATAAAAAGTAAAGTTCTGAACATAAAGTGACCTGAACTTAAAGGTATACAGATGCTGGAATTAACTTGAAAACAGTGCTTTTCTGGTCTCCAGGATAAACCTTGGTTGATAAATGAAATGCCAACGCAGTACAGCAGAACACCAATGCAGTCAAGATGATATTAAATGTCTCTTAGTCTATATCCTCCTTGAGGTAATGGGAAAATTACTAAGAAAGTGTTACTCTGCTTATGTCACTATTCATCAGACAATTCATTCATCCCTAATAAGTTCTTCTCACAGTTGTCTAGAGAGTATTCTTTAATTACTTTGTGAATCTACAGAGGCTATTGCAGAAACAGGATCATAGCGAGTTTTTTTGAATCCTGTTCCAAATAACACAATAACAAATCAATGTTGCTTTAAACTACAAAACAGATGCACTCAGATCATACTTGCTGAAGTCCAGTATCTTGTTCTTTTTCTGCAGAGCATGTGTAGTCCTTGGTGTTTTGTTTCTGCTCTGCTCCTTGTGCATTCTTGGAAAAGCCATTCATAATCTGGTCACTAGGATGCCCCCGGAAGTGGTAAGATAACACATGCTTTTGAGCAAACACATACTGTAAAATATATCGATTTGGCTCAGACGATTATGCAGGCTAAGATCTTGACCCCTAATCAATGAAATCACCTGTTTCTCAGGGGTTGGGCTAGACGCTGTTGTTCCACCTGAATCTCATTTCCTTTACTTACCTATGCATCTACTGTATCTATCACACTCTGCAAGTTCATGGTTTTGTCGTTTTAGTTTCATGGTCTTCTTTCTTCTGTGCCCACTTCTGGGCTTTATAAGGCTTTCTGCAGGACAATGACATCAAAATGTTTCCAAATTTAAACGCTTGCAGTGACATGTTTGTGTTTGCTGTTTTCAGCACCATGAGTAATCCCATTTCAAATGCATACAAACCTCTTAGTTTCATGCATTTAAGGCCAGTTGTGAACAATTGTTCTTTTTCATGTAGCAAAATAGCATTGAGGGAATGCATAGTGCAGAAAATCAAGAATCCTTATTCACTTCTCGTGCTGGTTCAGTGGCCTCTTTGCGAGCTCTCTGCATCCAGTGCCGGATTAAATACAGAAAATTGAGATTGTGCTCCATGCTGCTATTGTGTCAGAGAGAGACAAAAGGGCCACACACACAGAGAGGACTTGTAAATGCACACATTAGTCGATTGCTGCTATAGTTTGTTCTCTCTGTCTTATCACACTTCCCTATGAAGTGTCAAGTCCTGATTTACTTGCACAAGCTCATGTTCAATTGTAGGCCTCAGTTGTGTGCCTCTGAAATTAAAGAGCGATTTCAGCTCATTTGGCTGTGCGAGTTTCTCAAAAAAATAACAAAATAAGCAATAACTTAAAATAAAAAATAAAAAAGCACAGGGACTGACTCGCCAACACCAGGGAGGCTTTGTTTGGGCACTATCTTTAAGTAGGGTGACCTGAGTGTGTGCTCCAACTATAGGGGAATCATACTGCTCAGCCTCCCTGGAAAAGCCTATTCCAGGGTGCTGGAAAGAAGGGTACGACCATTAGTCGAACCTCGGTTACAGGAGGTGCAATGCAGAACACTGGACCCGCTCTACATCCTTGCAAGCGTACTGGAGGGTATGTCATCAATTAATCAATTTTTGACAAAAAAAACAATAGAGTCAGGGAGCAATGTTTGAACAGCAAAGTGGTAAGTGACAACAATACCACTGTAGTGAGAAAAACATAATAAAGGGGTTAATATTGACGTCTAATAAATAGCGCCACTGTTCTTGTTGACTTGTTGATAATTTCATAAATCACTTGATGCTGATGTTTCATGTAATGTGGTGTGATGTTGCTCCAAGTGGGGAAGATGGCTTCACCTAGGGTAAGGGTGTCCAAAGTGTGGCGGGGTGGCCTTTTGTGACCTGTGGCTTATTTTTTTATTGGCCCACGGCAAAATGTACAAACAAAATAAAATGTAAAAAAAACAATAACATTTGAAAAAATAGAGCAAAAGGGAAGAATATAAAGAGAAAAAGCAGAAATGTTGATACTAATAACTAATAATAACACAAAGCTTTGTCTTAAAATAGATAGATTAAAAACAATTTTTAGCCTTTTAAAAACATTTGTAAAAATATTAAAGTGGCCCCCAGCACCTTTTGATGGACACCACTGACTTAGGGTACCCACTGCCTAAAACATTTTTCATTGCTAGCCAGTACTATAGGTCCGTGTGATTGACTGCAGATGAATAAATAATCAAACATTTTCCCTTTTGTCCTTTAGGATGACTTCCTCTTCAGTGTGTCCATTTTGAGCGGATTTGTGTGTACTGCGCTGGCTATTGCCAAGTTCATGCTGGGAAGAGTGCTGACTAGCCGTGCTCTCATCACTGATGGTAGGACACACATGGTTAAATGTTAATAAAAATGGAATGAAATGCCAATAAAATAGATTTTACATGAATGTAGAGCTGCAGGAAAAGCAATTGAACAGCATGCAAATTATTACAACTACAGAAAATTGTCTGCAGCCTTCTGTCTGTGTGCGTAATACAGTTGCACTCACAGATGAAGCAAAGTGTGCATGGAAATAAAAATCCTACACATTTACAACGGCATACCGCAATCTTTTGGTGTCAGTCTAACAAACTGGAGGTTGTTGCCGCTTCATTTTCATTCTCACAACTTATCAAAGAAGGCTTTCTTGACACGCATCCACATAGAGTTATGCAACAGCTACATATGAGTGAAATAAAACATGGAAGAGGCAGACACACATAGATGCATTGTTCTCACTCACTCAAGCTTAACTTTCACTTTCTAGAATGCCATGACAACTGCTGTATATACTCTGTGTACATTCATTCTGGGCTCTTCGTCCATTTTCCTTGTCGATACAGAGTCCAGCGCTGCATCCAGATATATTGCTCTTATAAAAAAAAGGACGACTATGAATTGATGAACCGGTGGGGTACAATGACAAACTTACGGTTGCAAACTATACATAAACCTGTGCCCGAGTCCAATGTATGTACTATAAGGTAGTAGTATTATTTATCACACTGTACTGTACTGTTTTACAACTGATGGTAAGTGTGACTACAATGCTGTTGGTGTGTAAATGAAAATTTTACTGTTTACTGTATAAACTCAAATTTTCATTTAATTTTATTGGAACACGTAGACATCCAATAAACACACTATTTGTTACATGTATCGTGTTGTTTCAGGGTTCAACTCTCTGGTTGGTGGCATCATGGGATTTACTATTCTGATTAGTGCCCAAGTCTTCAAGGACCATCCTGATGTCTGGTTCCTAGATGGGATCATTGGCGTTCTCATTGGGCTCATCATTTTGGCATATGGGGTCAAGTAAGGCATAACCTAGAAACTGCCTGCTATTAGCTTTGTTTGACCTATCAGCATCACTTTTAGAATGTCAGCTACGTGCAGTCAGGGGAGGCAAGTGAGGCAGAGCCTCGTAGCATAAAATAAATTTTTATATAACATATATATAACTTTCACAAAATAAAGTCAAAATAGAGAGACAAAAATAGAGAGACAAAAGGTAGACATAAAGTTGAAAGATGCTATTTTTTAAGGTTGTAATAATAGGAAAAACAAACGAAACAACTAACAAAGGTGTAATTTTTGGAAAATTAGGTTGCAGAAAAAGATATTTCAGAAGTATGAAGAAAAATATGATTGGAATAATGTCATACTTATGATAAGTAAATTTACATAATTTCTAATAGATGGAAAATAAATTTAAACAATCAAAAGCAAAAATGCAAAAAGCAGCTGCAATTTTATGAGAATAAAGTCAAAATATTAAGAGAAAAAAGTATTCTAGTTTTCTAGCGAGAAAAATTCGCAATTTTTTGAGTCAACATTAAATAGTATGAGAGAAAATTATTTCATTTTAGTAGCATAGAGTTTAAATATGTTAATGAAAAAATATGTTCATAGCATTTTGTGGAGGATGCACTTCATATACAAATAAAAACTAAGGCCACAAATGTTTTTCAGTTTTTACCAAAAAGTAATAAAGTACATTATTTTTATTTTATTTATTTTTATTTTACTTTTTCTTGTCATTCTTGAAACTCTAAAGCAGTCAGCTCTCGAATGTGTACTATGTATGTACTGTAGTGTAATTGCTTAAGACCTTAGTTCTGTCTCCACAGACTTTTGAAGGACATGGTTCCCCGTGTGAGACAAACGAGGAACTACGAGCGATTTGAGTGAGCCTCCTCAGCCAGCAGGTTCACGCATTTGACCGGTTGCCGCATCTTGTCGACTCCATGACCTTCTTCAGACCCTATATAGTGCTTTCTTGCGCACGCATATGGGCGCCACGTACAGTACATGCTTCATTGCCATTACACACATACGTTCATGCACTTACTGTATTTGCTGCATTCATGGATTCCTAGATGTTCATACGGACACACACGCATGCGCAGACAAAAAAATATCTGTGCTGTAGAAAGAAACATAAAAATTGAGAGATAGCTGCTATTCTTGTTGTTACTGTTGTTATCAAAGAAAACACATACAAGAGGCTTAGACACAATTTTGCGACACTTCCCTAAAGTTCTTTAAATGTGGCGTGTCAAGCACAAGCATGCATTCAATAGTCCCATTTTCATTTTTCTCACATTCATGTCTTACAGCTTGTTGTTTTTTAAAGGGTATGCAGACTTATAACTGAGTTGTTGAAACCATATTTATTTATTTATTTATTTAATGAATGCATATTCCGACCTGTTTACAAAAAGTAAGTGGATCTTACTCAAAATAATTAGGGTAACTCTCTCTCCCAAACTGTAACATCCTGAGGTTTTGAAAGAGTTAAATCAATACACACGTTTGTTTTTGTTTTGTAGCATGTTCTCAGGTTTAGATTATGAATGTGAAAGCACTGAACTTTGAAGAATTATTCATCCCTGTGCCATCATTGTATTGTTATTTGTCATTGTTTTCATTTCAACATTCATCTGGAAAACATCCACAATGACACCAACAATATCATTACAACTTTGCATATACAGTGTTATTCTGTATTTTCTCACCAGCATATGTTGTGCATGTTCCCATCGTTATTAGACTTTGCAATGATGTGCACTAAACAGAATGTAAATACAAACACAAATATGTTACTACAGTACTGTTTGGGTCCATCCGTAGCAGACATCATAGCTGTAGTTCTATAAAGCCAAAATAGTAAACCTTGTGAACTAGAAAGATTATTTTCAAAGTGTTATGGTAAAATGTTTACGCTATAGTGTTAATAATCTGTAAATATTCTTTCACATATTAATGATAAATTTGAAGAAAGTGGCACATTTTCTCACTGAATGATGGGATTAGACGCTGAGAATGTGAATGACGTTATACATAGTTCATAGATCCTGTGATACGTGCAAAACAGTTCTCAATAGTTCATAGATCCTGTGATACGTGCAAAACAGTTCTCAGTATTCACAATCTATGGCCACATTATTACTAGTATTTGATGTGAAGTGGGTTTTGTATTGGATACAAAATACGTGTGAGCCCCCTTCTGGTTAGTGACCCCCATGACAACGGTTTCCATGAGCAGGTTGCATCTGCCAGGTTAAATTACAAACCTTTGTACCAGCGGTCAGGAGAGGCGGGTGAGGCAGAGTACAGCATTGATCACTGCTTTGTACAGTTTTTTTATGGGGCCTAATGATTAACAATGAAGTTCCATATGGGTAAAGTACAACAAGTCGTCTTGTGTGCAAAGAATAACGAATAAAAGAAGGTGTGGGACAGCACCCGCCTCTTCAACTCACCAACTGCACAATGATTTATACGGTTCACACCCTTTTCTCTCTAAAGCTGGGGTGTCCAAACTGCGGCCTACAGCTGCTTTTTTTTGGCCCATGGAGCTTTCTAAAAATATAATTTAAAAAACTAAAAAAAAAAAAAGCACAAATGCAAAAATCAGCAGTTAGTTTACATGGAAAAAAAAATCGAATGATCAAATTTTTTTTAAATCATGCCAGAATAACGCTGGAAAATCATAAGGAAAAAGAACATAACATAAATCTAGATATTCTATGTTATTATATCCATCCATTTTCAATACTTCTTATCCTCACTAGAATTCCGGGTATGCTGGAGCCCACACCAGCTCTTTTGAGACAGGAGGAGGGGTACACCTCGTACTGGAAGCTGTTTTTTAAATCATAAAATTATGAAAAACAAACAAAACAACAAATGAAGTTTTTGTTTTGAATCAGGTTGCTGAAAAAGTTATAATGTTACGAACATATTATCAAATTGTTATGGGAATAAAATCACAGTTTTGAAAAGAACATTTACAAGAACAAAGTCATAATAGTTGGGGGTGGGAGGAAGGAAAATCAATAGCAGAAATGCAAAAAACAGCTATAATTTAAAAGTCAAACTAGTGAGAGAAAAATGTATTATTCTAACTAGGAAAAAATTTTACTTGTAACATGAAAATAAATAAAATAAATACAAATAAATCTATTTATATAAAAATGATATGAAACAAGCATATATAGAAAATTAGGTTGTGGAAAAAGTTATAATGTAGCATAGAGTTGAAATAGTCATGAAAAAAATGTTATTTAAACAATCATGATGGAATAAACAACAACAAAGGAAGTTTATTTTTTTGGGAAAAACATAAGTTATAATGTAACAAGAATAAAATAAAAATATTTAAAGTCATAATTGCAAGAAGAAATTTACCCAAAGAAAATTGAAACAGAAAAGCATAAATAAAATCAATAGCGGAAATGCAAAAAAGACAATAACGTCTATATATATATATATATTTACCCTGTATAAATGTATGATATATTTATATAAAATTGAGTATTCTAACAAGATAAAAGTCACAAATTTACAAGAATTGCGCTTGTAACATGAGAAAAAAATAATGGCATTTTAGTAACACAGAGTTGAAATATTAAAGAAAAATACATTAGTATTAAAATAATATCATTGAAATAGTATTGTAGAAAAGTTGGGGAAAAGTTGTATTGTCGTAGGAATAAAGTCAAAATATTATGAAAAGACAATGTACAAACATTAAAGAAGAAAGTTGGAATAATTGGAAAATCTAAAGAAAAACAGCAAAAATGGGTGGGAGAAAGAGCTCATATTAATGATATAATTTTTTCACTATATCACAAAGCTTAGATGCAGTTTGTTCCTGAACTATATAAAACTTCTTAGCATATCTACAAGTTTGGTTTACAAAATATCAAAGTGGCCCTTCCTCTTCAGTATGTGGCCCAAGGTGGAAAAGGTTTGGACACCCCTGCTTTAAAGCAATATCGACAATCTTTAGAAGGCATATTTCAAAGCAATACATAAGGCACAGAACAGAACAAACATCTGCATTGTCAGTAAAGACTTTTCTACCTCTCTTTCTAGCACGGTTTTGTTCACCATGCAATTCCTCTTGACATCTCTTCTCACCTACCGTATAAAAAGGCATCTTCTAAGATGGGTAAATACCAAAAATGTGTACACGTCTCTGTCTAATCTTTCATTCATGTAATTTCTCTGTAACCCTTCAAATTCAATCTCATAAACACACCATCGTTTTCTAAACTATAAACATGTTTTCTGTAATATTTCAGTGGCCTGTAGTATAAACGCTGACCTTGTTTACTTTGATTCTTCAATTTAAAAACATTTTCTGATGGTAGCAAAAATGTGATTGTACTTGCACTAATTAATACAGTATCGCCCATGCGTGTCATTATATGCTTTGCATGGACTTTAAAAAGTAGTCCCTAAGTCAGGGGTGTCCAAAGTGTGGCCC
Source organism: Oostethus manadensis (assembly GCA_024372805.1). NCBI lineage: Eukaryota > Metazoa > Chordata > Actinopteri > Syngnathiformes > Syngnathidae > Oostethus > Oostethus manadensis. Next base: position 382,310 of record QODF01000018.1, read on the forward strand.
AGAGGCTGTTTTGGGGCTGCAGCTTGTTTTGTATTTGCGCTCTGGATATTCTAAAAATATAATGAATACATTATAAATGAGATGTATTATTAGATATTACTTAAATTTGTTTTTGTCCCCAATAACGCAAAGCTACGATTTGTTAGTTCTACATTGGGTTAGTTTTAGTATCTGTGATGTCTAAAATACATCCTTTAATTTTTCAAAGTGCAACCCTCAATGGAAAACGTTTGGACACCTTTGTCCTAAGTAATACAACTCGCACAAACATACATGGAAAATGTAAATACATTCCTCTGAGATCTCGCTATGTAACAATATCCGTCTGTTTGTACAGTAATACAATCAATATTATGATGCATACATCATTTATTATGTACGTACATGAGCAATGAAGTATTTCTTTGTTTAAAAAAAGTTGTATTGATTATTAAAGTTTTATTCTGCTTATCCATCAACAAATTGCAGCTCTTTTTTTGAAATTACCTTTTTATTTATATATGTTTCTTGCTTTTTTTATTTGTATTTATCAGTATGAAATGCTTCTTCTTGCTGTAAACTATTTTTCCTCTTTCCTTTTTTGAAAACTGGATTTTATTTTCCCATAATTTGTCATAAATATGTTAAGCAATAAATCGTGTTTCATGGTTGAATACGGTCTATTACTAGTTTAAAAATGTGAAACATTTGTACATATTATATGCCCAAATTAAGCATTTTAAAGCATAAAAATGCCTGAAGTCATATACAAACGAAAAGCATTCAAAAGACATTAGGGTGATGTGTAGTATTCTACACTGGTCACCAGATGGGAGTAATTTTACGGTAATGTTCACTGAAACACACAAACACCAGACTTGATCTCCGGAACAACAGGCTTATATCGCAGGTTTGAATTACCCGACAAGAGGCAAAATAACCCACACCAAGATAAAACTCAACTCTGAACCCCCGACGAAACTTCCTGTATGAGTCTCGGGAACACATTTACAGCAAAATACATGAGCAGGAGTCCTATTCATGTCTGAAATGACTTATTTTCTGCTATTATGTTGGGTAATAGGAGTGTCAAGGTGGCTATAGGAGTGCTATTTCAAGCCTTGATGGCTCTAATAATGTTAACAATCACATTCAGACGGTTGTAAACAGGTATACTGTGTGCTATGATCTAAATTCAAAAATATTCCATTCATACATGAGGAATCTTACTTTCTGGAAATTCTCTTATCACAGTCGGGTCTGGAAACAATTAACTATAATTAATGGTTAATGCTGATATTGACTAACTGCCAAAAACAAGTAAAGACACAACCATTGTTTGTAAATATTTTTTGAGTATATGTGCAAAATTTATTAATCAATCCAGTAAAATCATATTAAAAGGAGTCCCAATTTTTTCAGGGTTTGTTGGAATTGGAGTAACTTTTCCCTCCTATACGGTGACCATGATTACACATATCTTTTTCTTTTCTTTCCTGCCTCGGCATGACTTGGTGCTCTGTGCATGCCTCACAGCAGCGATGAGCATTTGTGGAGAATGCGCCCCCTTGTGCAAAATGGATTGTGGTGCCCTATGCACATAAGCATGTTCTGCATGTCTGGCGGGGTCTGCCTTGGTTATAACTTTTGAAGGAAAGTCTACAATCGACAGCCAGTCAGTTGGACGCAGAGACAGGCAGGGCAATGTTTTGAGCATTTTACATTTTCTCCCGTCCCCAGTATGAGAGTATTTGCTCCAGAGTGCATTTGTGTGCGTAAGTAGGCTTATAATGAGAGTGCAATTTGTTGTTCATGATTAGAATCAGCATAAAACACAGAACAGAAATGTTAGGCAAAAAAGTGCAAAATAAGCAAAAAAATAAACCTTCTATTGGCGCTTATTCACACTTTTTGACTTTTGCCACCAAAATCTTGCCATGTCAAATAACTTCTTCAGTGAGGAGACTTTGGTTTGTAAACATATTATACAAAATATACGATATCAACAATGTAACAAAATGAACAGCACAACATAAAACACAGATATATGTGTAGATAAACATAGAAGAGATGTGGAAAAATACCAATCTCATCATGTTCGTATTGATTCAATACTGAGTGGTATTGATCCACGGGGCCATGAATGGATGGAATGACAGAGCGGATGAAGAGCAAATGGATGATTATTCTATGCAGAAGCCGGGGAGGAGGTAAAGAACTGACAAGTAAGCGTAACTGTAAGAAATGTCATGTATTTCACTCAGTGTAGAACTGTTTAGATTAAAGTCATTCACTTCTTCACTGTAACCGCATGTCAGCCAACCCCAGCAACACTGAATTACCATTATAGTGTCATGTTTTTCAAACTTTTTTGTATAATTTATTAATTTTATACACATTTACTTAACACCGACTAGAAATGAAAGGATACGAGGGCCGCTTTGATATTTTGTAAACCTTAGGTATGCTAAGAAAAAAAAACTGGATCTCAGCTTTGTGATACATAGTCCATTCATTCATCAATTTTCTACAGCGCTTATCCTCATTAGGGTTGCAGGGTATGCTGGAGCCTATCCCAGCTGACTTTGGGCGGGAGTCTTTCTTTGTTTATTGTCGTTAATTGGTTATGCGATGAGTGAAAACCTCTTTATGGCTTTCAAAATACTGGATTATTAAAATCTTGTAGACATGGAATAACTCCCCAATAGTCCCTTTGCCACTCCTATTCTTCTTTGTTTACGTCACTTTTCAGCAGCTACGGGATCACTGCGCGGACATAACAGATGGCTGCCGTTTAGCAAGCTACCGAGCTGACGAACTAGCCTCTAAATGTACCTATTGGAAACTTAAGAAAGTGTTTCAAACAGAGTGTGGAAGAAGGACAAAGAAGCCAAAAACTTACCACTTGGAATGACAGCAAAACCTTTTTTTTACTCAGCCATGGCACGTCGGCCTGGCTCTGCTGGCTCAACAGCCAGCCTCCATGCTGCGTGAAAGGGCATGTTATCTAAGGTCATGTCTCATAGCAATACTCATACCTAGTGACCACAATACTACAACTTGTCTTTCAATATGATTTGCCTAATAATACGCCGTTGTCAACCACAAAACAGCGATCATTTATCATTTTTTTTATGCAACATACTGAAGGAGTGATGTTTGAACAGCGTCAAAGCGAGGGACAACTGTTGGTGAAATAGCTCATTATTAGTACAAACTTAAGTGAAATAATAATCCTACATTTTTTGCATCATCATATCTTTTATATGTTTTATATATATATTATATGTTTTATATATCTTTTATATGTTGTAGAACCTGTTGGAAACTTGTCATGCAATTTTTCCCAAGTGCTCCGAGCATTGTTATATTGAGTTATATGCACAAATGCCAAAAATGATCCTATCTCACAATGTTAAAGAATCATTTTAAAACAATCGCCCTCAACATTGAATTAGTTCTTCCATATTCCATTTTCGGCAATTGCTAAAAATTTCATCCAAATCCATTCAGAACTTTTCAACTGTCAACACAAACAAACAAACGGTAAAAATACTGTAAGCTGTGCTCTATATTATTCTATTACTATATTGTCTGAGTAATGACGCAAACCGTAGCTGTAACAAGTCTTCACTTGCACGGTCTTGTTCTTTTAACGTATCTGTGGTGACGTTTAGCTACACTCGATTGCTATTGGCTGACGAACTTCCGTGTTTTCTCAGCACAAAATGGCACGAGAGCCATGGAACAGGATAAACGTTCCCTTTCCGAGTGCTGTCTCTTGCGTGTCCGTATATTTCACCGCTAAAACAGGTTCGACACAAAGATGCGTATTCTCTGCAGACCGTGTGCCTTTCAGGGCAAAACGGTTTTAAAAAGCATTGTCTACACTTTCCCCATGACACGTGGGGCACCGCTGCTGCGGACGTTTGAGAACATGTTGGATGTGTCGTAGAATAACAACTGCGGGTGTTTGCTTTGTACAGGTCTGACTGTAAAGACTCTGCTGGCGGAAAACGACAAAGTCCTCAAATTACTACGAAGTACTTTTCTTCAGACAGACGTTAGAGTGTTGTATGGTTTGCTCTACAATCTTAACAACAGTTCAAGAGGCAACAAGACCTTTCGCGCCTTGAAGCAGGTAAGCTGATGACTGCTAAGCAGAAATAATATTCTAACCAAACTCAAAACAATAACCTGCATGTGTATTTCACTTGCCTATCACATGTCCAATAGGTTGAACAATGTATTAACAGACTGAAAAATATGAAGCTGGACGTTGCTCTTCAGAGTCTGGCTGAATTATGTCCTAATAAGTTACAAAGGTATGCATTCATTCATTCATTCATTCATTTTCTATGCCGTTTTTATCCTCATTAGGGTCGCGGGTATGCTGGAGCCTATCCCAGCAGACTTTAGGCAAGAGGCGGGGTACAACTTGGACTGGTTGCCAGTCAATTACAGGGCACATATAGACAAACAAACATTCACACTCACATTCATACCTATGGACAATTTAGAGTCGCCAATTAACCTAACATGCATGTTTTTGGAATGTGGGAGGAAACCGGAGTACCCGGTGAAAAGACACACACGCACAGGGAGAACATGCAAACTCCACACAGAGATGCCCAACGGAGATTCGAAACCTGAACCTCCAGAGAAAGCCATTCACGCAGTCCTAAGTTTATTTATATATATATATATATATACACACACACACAGGCACACATGTATGTACGTGTGTGAGAGAGAATAGATATGATATACAGATAGTTGGGATGCTAGGAATATTCTCTACAGATATGAATGTATGAATATATATTCATAAAAGATGTAGATGCAAATGGTATAAATGTTAGTTATCTGTCTATATTGGTATCGTTTTTTCTGTCGACAATGAAAAAAACGCTTGAGCGATACTTCATCCCCCACACAGCAACAAACCTGAACCCTAAGTTCAGCTTATTTCCAAGTTTTGCCTTTGGATTGCAAATACAGTCATCCCTCACCACATCGCGCTTCAACTTTAACCTTTCAACAAAATATCGCTTTCAAAATGTATTGATTAATTAATTGTTTCTATTTTCTACTGTGACCTATTATTACTACTATATATAAAGGGCATATATAAAGACCTGATGAAAATCTTAATACCAGTTGAAAAATTGCTAGAATTGAGCTTTTGCACATTTGGATCTTAATGAGGTTTTAAGTAGAATTACAATATGCAAAAGCAAGAAGGGTGAGTGTGACAAAAAGCATTAAAATTTTTTTTTATTGAAAATGACAAACTAAAATAGGCTATTTATCAGCTGATCAAAAGTTTAAGACCATCGCTCAAAAAATGACAAAAAACTCTCCAAACCAGAACAAAAAATGTTCTCAGTAGGACTCAGTAATGAGTAGCTCCACCGTTCTTATTTTTTAAAATTGTTACATTAATCATTTGAAAATAATTTATCTTTCTTTAATGCTTTTAATCTATTATCACACCTTAGGAAAAATGATCACACACCTATAGCGTACATGCAGCAAAAAATTAAGCAACAAGAGATGTGCTGTCAGTTTATAATTTTACTCATTGTATTAGTCCAGAGTTTTCACTTTACTTTGTTCTTATATGTATGTTTGAGACGTCACCAGTCACTCATGTGATATCTGCTTGAATTGAATAGGGGTTTTGATAAGAGCACATACTGCAACTGTGGAAAAATATGCAGCAGCATCCTTGTCATTACAATGTATGTGTGTACTTTCAGGAACTTGAGCATTAAAGTTCATGAGTGTGAACTTCCCAGCCAACCCATGTTGGAGTGGCTCTGTCTCAAAGTGCTGGGAGCAGCGCAACTGATGAGCTGCACACTCAAACGCTGCAGCAAAGCTTTTATGTATCCTTTCCAGATGTGGTGCTGAACATATCATTTATGTTGGAAATTGTGCTTTGCTTTGTTTGCATTGTGTGTCTAGATTACCTTCCTTATACATGTTTTCCAGTTTATCAAAGCAGCACATGAAGTATGAGTTCATCATCTTAAATATGGTGATAACCAGCATGCTTAGTCGTCTCTGGTGAGACCTGGTCTACTTTTTACAGTTACATTCACTTCACCTTTTCAGAGAAAAAAAATTCATATTTTTACATGAAAAAGTTGCAATTTTTTTGACAAAAAATAGTAATATTATAAAGAAAAATAATATCATTTTAGTAACGGTTGAAATATTCTAAAATAAATAATCATTTTTAAAAATTGTATATTATGAGAAACAACAAAATTGATGTGTAATTTTTGGAAATTAGGTTCTGGGAAAAGTCACAATAATACCTGAATAAAGTCGTAACTTTACAAAAAGAACATTTCCAAAGATAATTTAAACTGAAATGTGACATTTTTGGAAAAAAACAAGTTGGTTGATTCACTTTACCATGTAGGTGGCTGTTCCTTTGTCATCTTAAAAAGCAACGTTAATGGGTATTTGTCCTCCATCAGGGTGATTTTCAGAGGGGTCCTGGCCAATCTGTCCAATCTTTATCAGCGGCTCTATGATCTTCGTGGAGAAGTAGCCCATGCTCAGCCCATGCCTTTCCTCACAGACTTCTGCCTGCCAGCAGATATAGCTCACTTCCTTAGTCCTTCTGATGCATCTTTACTCCCTGCAAAACCTAAATCTAACAAAGCTCAAAAGGCAAAAGTTGAAAAACCCAAGCCTGCCATTAAAGCAAACTATTTGGGACAGACAAAGATTAAAGAAGACCTTGGTGTTGCAGTGCAAAGAGGTGGGCCATTTTTGTGTATTTTTTGTTTCTTGTAAATAGACTGCTCACTTTTCAAGTATACCATATAGTGTTAAATCAGTTTGTTTTTAATGTAACATTTATTTTCTTAGCATTTCTTTGAATCAGCGTATTGTGTTTGATTTTGTGCTGGTGATACTTCAACCAAAAAATGCTTTGATTAAACATCTGCCATTGCAGGGTTGGCGTTTGACTCGGACATAAAGCCTATTCAAACCATTTTCAGGAATGTAGCAAAGAAGGTAGATGGACAGAATTCAGTATTTTCTGTTATGTTGATATGTAGTGCTGTTGCTTATCTAATCAGTACATCATTCTGGTATCCAAGAAGAGCATCCTGCCAAATGAAAAACACAAGGCTGAGAAGAAACAGATGTTCCTGAGACAAGTGAGACAAGTGTCTACATTTAAAGATATGACCTCCTGTCTAGAAGAAATGATCCTGTGGTGCAAATCCCAGAAAATGAATAAGCGCAAACGCCTCTTAACTTTTCTTCGATTAAAGTGCCATCGACTGAGAGGAATAGAGGCTGCAGGTTACAAGTAAGGACTTAAAATTGCTGGGTTTGTTTGACAACAGAAGATAAAGTTAAGTGTTCTCCCCATCTCCATTTGCAGTGTGAAGAAGAAGTTGCAGACCTTCAAACAAGAAGCTTCCCAGGCTTTCTGCAGTGTCCATGGACCAGTGCAGAAGACACGCCTGTCTGCTTCAGCTTGCAGGAGACAAAGTCGCCTGAGAACACGTTCATGGACACTCAGGATGCAGTATAGGTCCTCTAAAATGAGAACTCATGTTAGAACTAAACACAAGCAAAAGAAATGCTTCTTGTCGGAGCTGTTGAAAAAGGACGACTGGTTAAGCAGAATAGGCAAAGCAACAGCATGGACACGTAACATTGGAAATCATGATGAGATAGATGATATATTTGCCTCCGCCGGCCTGTGACTGTTTTTAATCCACTTATTTCTGTGTTGCTTGTCATGTGCAACCTTGTGGGTATGAAGCCTAGGTGAGTGACATTGTACATCCTTTACTGATCACCATTCAGTCTCAAAGAGACAAATAACTATTATCATTTATAGAAAAGCCCCCATACAAGCAGAAGGGGAAACATACATACTCAACAAAGAAAGGCCCATATCAGCAAAGAACAATGATTAACAGCTACCTGTTTTTAGTACAAGAAATACTATTATTTATATGTTTTAGTGCAACGGGTGACAAATATTTAACTTTGTTTTAAAAACAAACAAATATGAATGAATTTTTAATCATGTATATAATAAAGCAGCAAATTGCAAAGCATCCTTCTGTGGTTTTTATGTATAAACCTGGTGAATAAACATGTCAAATTTGCTTCATAATGCAAGTTATGTGAAATGCAGCAAAATATAAACGAGTAATTCTAAATAACAGAAAATGATGATTTCACATGACAAACCAGTGGTAATTATGCAAACCGCAGCCTCCCACTTGCCTGAACGAGCGACGCCAGTCTCCCAGCTACCAGGCGGCGATGCTGTGCCTCGACCGAAGACACGAAGAAGAAAAAGCACAACAACGATTAGTTTAGTTTTTACATCCGGAAGGTGGGGCTTTCGGCGCTGGAGCGGGTTAGGGTTTTTAGGGAACCAATGCATCGACATGGCCAATTAACGCAAACTGCCAGATAGCATCAGCCTCAGGCGGAAGTCTGTATCCTGCGTCGGTAAGCATAGCCAATTGTATGAACGCTGCGGCCTGTGGGTGTCGGTCAGCAAACGTCGGTTTTAAAGACAAACGAGCGACGAGCTCACAACACAGCGTTGGCTGTTGAAATGATTGAAAATATGATAATATTCATGTTCTAAACGGAGCGGGTGAGTATTATACTTCGTGTCTTCGGGACGCGCCTGTTTTTTCTATATACGGAGGTCATGTCATCTTGCTTGCATGACCACTAATAGCATGAATGTGCGGTTATTTGGCTAGTTTGCTCGTTTATAATTGTAGAAACTACTGTGACGATATTTCGACGATTTAGTCTTAACATCGCGGTAGGTTTTGTTCGTTTCAAATATGTTACCATTCATCTTAAGCTCACAGTTCAGGTAGAATCAGACTCACAGGTAGCCTAGCTAGGCTATTATACAGCCTTAGCTAGCACTAATCTCGAATTCACGTCTTTTTTACAAACTTGCAATGGGATGTGCTGCTGCTTACGTTTATTTTCGTGTATTTGCATTGTTATTTTCCAACTAGTTTTATGTTTAGGGGTCAAAAGTTTTTTCTGCTGAGTAGGTGACACACCCAGCCCTGCTCTTGCTCTATGACGCTCAGATGATGTTCTCGCTTTCAGTGCAGTCTTTCCGTTGTCCAAAGTGCGGCTCGCGGGCCATTTGTGGCACAGTTGAAAGAATAACGTCATGAGGAGAAAAAATATGCAATTTTAGTAGCAAAAGTAGAAATGCCAAAGAAAAATCCACTTTTTAAAAATCATAATATTACGAGAAACGAACAAAACAACCTATACAATTGTATGTTTGGGGGGGAAATTAAGTCATAACAAAAAGTTATAATGATTCGAGAAAGTCGTAATGTTTCAGAGTGAAAATTTGCAAGTAGAATGTATAAATATTTGGAAAAACAGAACTACTGTGTACATGCAGTTTGTAGTGTGGCGTGGAAACAAATATGGTATGCTGCTGCACTGCTAGTGCGGACAACAGGGACAGTAGACACTGAAAACGCTCAGTTGACGCTTCAAAAGTCAACCAGGAAAAAACAAAAGTACAACAGAAGTGTGTTAATCCCACGAGATCCCAGGAGATATGTGATGTTACACATATTGATATTGGTTGATCTCGGAATCGGAAATCGTCATATGTGATGGACATTCCTACTTATAACATTATGGGAATAAAATAACATTTACAAAGACTGGTGAAGAAAGTGGAACTGTTTGGAAAAAAGCAAAAAAAAAAAAGCAAAAATGAGAAATAAGCAAAGATTTAAGGTCATGTGGATATGTTTTTTCATCCATATTAAGATGCATTTTTTTAAATGAAAATATATATATAACTTCTTAGTATATGTGGTTTTACAAAATACCAAAGGGGCCCTTGCATACTTTCATTTTAAGTATATGGCCCTCAGTGGAAAAAGTTAGGACACCACTGAGCTAGTAGTAGTAGTAGAGCAACATCAGTGCCAGCATCTGATGTGACGTTGAGAATATTTGTCTGTCAGTAGCAGTTACTGTCAACAAGGTTATATACAGTAAGTGATAAACTGCACACCTGCACAGTACCTCGCCACAATTCCCTTCCACACAGGCACCAGAACAATGCCCGTTTTTTTAGGTAGGGTGAAAGGGGCTCTACCTTTATGGAGACCAAATCCATCCATAGTTTCTTCAACTTACGGGTGGCTAGGTTTCTTTGGATGGATGGAGAGTTAATTATGTTGGAACAGTTTCAAGCGCGCCCATTCAACCAGGTTCAATCTGAAGTTGTGTCCGCCTAGAAATTCACTGTAATGTCCTTGTAATTGCTGATAGGACATGCTTCATCTAATTCCAGATTCTGTTTATTGCCTGAAGACATGGCAGAATTTTCTGCTTTTTTTTCCTGTGCCTCTCGTTGCACTGTAATGACAAACAATTGGTTAGTAAATAGTGTTTTTTGTTTCTCTGTTGGTCCTCTTCACAGCTGCCTCAGTTTAAAGCTAAATACCGGAGTGTTGGGCTGTTATAGATGTAGCTAGGGGTATATTGTCTTTTAGATGGAAAAACATGTTTGACCAAGTCACAATATACCATTGTTGTTTTGCAGGAATTATTGCATGACATCCTTTTTTGTACCTTGAATGATGGCAGTTTTGTACAATTATGTTATTGTATGTTATCACAGCATTGTGATTTAACACCTGAGAGGCCTTGTCCACACATAGCAGAATATTTGTAAAAGCGCATAGTTCTCCCGCACTGTTTATGAAAAAAAAATTGTGTCCACACAACCTTGTATTTTTTTAAACAAATGCATACTGACGTAACAGCATAAATGCACTGGGAACCACACATATAGTTACCAAAATTCTATCCAATCGGAGATATCCTGTCATCCCGTCACTTCTGCAAAACATAAAACATGGTTCGTGTGGACTGACAAGGATGCAGAATTGCTTTAGAATAAAAAGTCAACAAGCAAGCCAAAAGCGTTGTTTCTGATGTAAATACAGGTCGCGTGTGTGACCTCACCGCATACTTTGTCGCAGGCGGTGACGTTTGGAAATGTAAAACTCTGGTTATTTGCGTCCATCTCAAAACATATAACCGGACTTTTCTCCAAATCTACACGATGGCTTGAGGTTTTTAAAACCTTCGATTGTGAGACCATACAGATGAGACCATACAGGTACTACTTTTTCACCGACGCGTGTTTGATGATAAGGGAGTGTTTGACAATGTGGTCCACTTGTTGTTTGAGTAGTGAGGGTACCTCAGTGGATTGTCTTGTTTGCTCAAAGACTTTGCTGTGTAAACCCCCCAAACTAGTTTCTGGTACTAGTATGCTGTTACTACATAGCTAGACTTTTTTCATAAAGTACAATCTAAAGAGATCCAATCAAGAGTGGAAAGTGGTAGCATCATTCTCTGTAGCTGTTTTGTTGCTAGTGGTACTAGTGCATTGCGTGGATGGAGTCATAAGGAGGATGACTACCCAAATTATTCAAGTTTAACTCAAATCAACAGCTAGACTGCTGAAATCCGGGACATGCTTGGGTGTTCCAATAGGACAGTGATCCCAATCACACATCAACACCAATTTTGAAACTGATAAAGCAGACTAGAAATAGGTGAAATGGCCTAAAATCCACATTGTGTTACACAATTTACCGTTTCCCACAGGTCTGCGTTCAACATATGACTTAACCATTGAATTTGCATAACTGGCCATGACACATCTGTATGTAATTTTTATGGATGAAAGTAAACCCACGACCCTAATGAGAATAAGCCGTATAGAAAATGGATGGATGGATGGTGAACAGGTGATGTTAGTAACATACACGGAAAACATGGATGTGTAAGGCTCTTTGAAATTCATTTTATTTTTTTCCAAGTTTTAAATTTTTTCCGTCTTATTTTTTCATAATTGTGTTTTACAATTTACACTTACTTTTACCAGCATAGTGTGTTTGGTTTTTTCGGTTAGTGAATAGAAGGTCCGTTAATTATATGAAAAAAAAAAGAAACCTTAAATTTACTCAAGCAATACATTTTGCCCAGTAATTGAGAAATAAATATTCAGTAGCTTGGCTAACTTTTCTAATGCGATGTCAGCATCTGCACACATTGTTACAAAACTTCAGCAAACTGTAGTGCCTGTGCTTGTGATTAAGGGAGATGTAGTCACCCATGCAATTTCAACTGCATACAGTATGTAGAATGATTTTTGACATTCTGCCAAGATTGAGCCATCTGCCCAATATAGAATTCCACACACGAACGTTCCTTCTCCTCACAATGACATTTCATTCACATGATGTCAGTTTCCGCGAGATTCCGGAATTCCAGAATTGTTGTCCAATGAGGTTCACTTGGTCTCTTATTCATACATTTTAAACAGTTCTTTCTACAGATCAGTCTGTTGTTGTTTTTTTCCTCTTTCGTCATTCTCAGCGGGATTCCTGGATTTTGTTTGCTAAGTGGCTACTGATTTTGTTTTTTTTTGTTTTTTTTCAAAAGGTAGTCTTGATTAAATGCTGTAGTCAGTCCTGCACAGTGTTATGTATATTTCAGGAGCTCACCAGCCCAAGTGGCCACTTTGACTTTCCCTCCTATTCCAAAGCCCCACACTCCCTTCGGCACTCAAAAAACTCATCTCCGATATGTGAGTCAAGAAATAGGACTTCCACTTTTACCATTGCTCCACTAAGCACATTGTACAGGTTTTCCCCTTAGTTATCTTTCATTCCATTCCATTTTCTTCTGCATATCCGAGTCCGGAGCGCAGGGGTAGCAGTATCAGTAGGGAAGTCCAGACTTCCCGGTCTCCGGCGACCTCTTCCAGCTCCACCGGGTGGACACCAAGGACACCAGGCCAGCTGTGAGACATAGTCCCTCCAGCGTGTCCTAGGTCTTCCCCGGGGCCTTCTCCCGGCTGGGCATGCCCGAAACACCTCACCAAGGAGGCGCCCCGGAGGCATCCAGGCGACATGCCCTAGCCACCTCGACTGGCTCCTCCCAATGTGAAGGAGCAGCAGCTCTACTCTGAGCTCCTCCCGGATGGCCGAGCTTCTCACCCTATCTCTTAGGGTGAGTCCAGCCACCCCACGGAGGAAACTAATTTCCGCCGCTTGTATCCGCGATCTCATTCTTTCAGTCATGACCCATAACTCATCACCATAGGTGAGGGTGGGAACATAGATCGATCAGTAAATCGAGAGCTTTGCCTTCCAGCTCAGCTCTCTCTTTACCCCGACGGTCCGGTACAGCGACCGCATTACTGCTGACGCTGCACCGATCCGTCGGTTGACCTCACGGTCCGACCGTCCCTCACTCGTGAACAAGACCCAGAGATACTTGAACTCCAACTGAGGCAAGACCTCACTCCCAACCCGGAGGGTACAGTCCACCCATTTCCGACTGAGAATCATGGCCTCGGATTTGGAGGTGCTGAGTCTCATGCCAGAAGCTTGACACTCAGCTGCAAACAGCTCCAGTAAACGCTGAAGGTCACAGCGGGATGAGGCCATAAGGACCACATTGTCTGCAAATAGCAGAGACGAGATCCTCAGGTCACCAAGCTGGACTCCCTCAATGCCCTGACTGCGCCTAGAAATTCTGTCTTTGAAGGTTATGAACAGAATCGGTGACAAAGGGCAGCCTTGGCGGAGGCCAATGTTTACCGGAAACAAGCTTGACTTACTGCTTGCAATGCGAACCAGGCTCCTGCTTCGATTGTACAAGGACCGAATGGCACGTAGTAGCGAGCCACCGATCCCGTACTCCCAGAGCACCCCCCACAGGACACCACGAGGAACACGGTCGAATGCCTTTTCCAAGTCCACAAAGCACATGTAGACCGGTTGGGCAAACTCCCACATACCCTCCAGTACCCTTGCAAGGGTGTAGAGCTGGTCCAGTGTTCCGCGACCGGGACGAAAAACACATTGCAGCTCCTGTAACCGAGTTTGACTAACGGTCGTACCCTTCTCTCCAGCACAATGGAGTAGACTTTCCCAGTAAGGCTCAGGAGTGTGATCCCCCTATAGTTCGAACACACCCTCCGGTCACCCTTTTTAAAAATGGGGACCACCAACCCGGTCTGCCAGTCCAGGGGTACTGTTCCCGACTTCCATGCAGTGTTGTAGAGGCGTGTCAACCAAGACAGTCCCCCAACATCCAGAGTGGATCCTTAGTTATTTAAATTATTTATTTATTTTAAGTATTTTTGATTGCCTAATTAAAAAATCTGTGTACATATAGAAGTGGGTTACATTTAAATAATTTAGAGTAAGACCTCCTCCTTTGGGCCGCACGGTGGCTGAGTGGTTAGCACATTGGCCACACAGTCAGGAGATCTGGAAGACCTGGGTTCAAATCTCCGTTGGGCATCTCTGTGTGGAGTTTGCATGTTCTCCCCGTGCGTGTGTGGGTTTTCCCCGGGTACTCCGGTTTTCTCCCACATTCCAAAAACATGCATGTTAGGTTAATTGGTGACTCTAAATTGTCCATCGGTATGAATGTGAGTGTGAATGTTTGTTTGTCAATATGTGCCCTGCGATTGACTGGCGACCAGTCCAGGGTGTACCCCGCCTCTCGCCCAAAGTCTGCTGGGATAGGCTCCAGCATCCCCGTGACCCTAATGAGGATAAGCTGTATAGAAAATGGATGGATGGATGGACCTCCTCCTTTGTGTAAATGCTGATTATGGCACATTATATAACCATATAACCATTTTCCATGACCTGCTGTGATAACAAAGACAGGAAGAGCACACAGCAGACTTATTTCCTGGTCAGGCAGAAGGGAGCGATGATGCCTCATCCACAACATCTCTCCACTTTAGTTTGCTCACATAATGCAGGCCATGTGTCCCCATGTGCTTTTGGACAATGTTGTATATTGTGTGACCAATAACAGATTTAAATTTTTGAAGTTTGGCTGTAGATTAGACAGTTAGCCACCATTACATGTAGTAATGTTCATGGCACAAGTAATGGTCACATTATTTTAAAGCCTATTTCCAGTTGAATATTTTATATCACCACAGTTACCATTTAATTATTAAACTGTGGTCATGTTTGACACACATACGTTGTTGTTGTTGTTTTTACAGAGTAGACCAACAAGCAGGCTTTTACAATGCAGTAAAGAAGCTCTTAGTTGGAAATTATGCCTGACCTAAGTGGAAGATAAGGACGTCAGGTGAAAGCAATTGACTCTGAGCTGTTATCCCGTCAGGCTATAACCCATATTGTGCAAATAGATAACCAGCAACTGCTCCCTTCCTCCTAAACAACCTCAATCAAGATGACTTATAATCCATTCTTTATGGATGTTTTGGGGAAGCCAGTAATAGCGTCATTACATCTAATCAACTGCAGTGACCTCACAATGGTGGACTTTACCAAGTTGTAGGATTTAGGAGATGGCACTAATTAAAGGGAAGCCACTTTGTCTTGATACGTGTGGGTTGCATGTGTGGTGGTTCTGAGTTGTCCTCTTTTTATTGACAGGTTGTGTCCAGTACTGAGGAGTCTGTGTGAAGGCGTCCCAGGCGGAAACAAAGACCAATTCAATCATGGCAACCAGTAAAAGTAAAAACCAGAGTTCACTTGCTCTGCACAAAGTGATAATGGTGGGCAGTGGCGGGGTAGGGAAGTCCGCCCTCACCCTACAGTTTATGTACGATGAGGTGAGTTACCATATAAAAGCATTATTGCTCCTTGGCTTCAAATTACTGTAAATTCTGAACTATAGAGGGGATTGGTATGTCTGCACCCACAAAATTTAAAGAGAAAAAACATATATAGGCTGCACCAATCTATAGACCATGTTGTAACATTGGCTGTTTAGTAGTATGATGTTTACACAAAGATTTAGTAAACTTTTAAGTACCGTAATTTCTGGTGTATAAGCCACTACTTTTTTCACATACTTTGAACCCTGAACAGCATTGCAGCTAATATTTGGTCATGTGCTTATCTCGTGAGATCTCCTGTACTTTGGAACTAAACGTTTAAATATTGTGCCGCTCGCAAGTCAGTGAGGAACCGGTAGCTCTTTTTTTGGCAGGATCCAATCACAAGCTGTCATTGCACACACTATGAACTCATCAACTCATTGGAAATCACACGTGGTCATTACTCAATATAACATGGTGTCATCTTACAAAGACCATTAAACTTCACACAGCAACTTAAAGTGTCACTGACATGATATATCAACTTTGCTTAAATACGTTCCATATTGTTTGTAATTGTTGGTTTTATGAAAGAGAAAGGTAAATTTGGAAAAATTACATAATTTGTTCATGGTGGGAAAAGGGGTGTTTCCAGAAGTGACGTCGACCTCTTACACATGCCACCATAGCGACATGTGTTCAAAGCATTATATATGTTAAAAAAACATATTTTCACAATGATTGAATCAGCAATCAAGTATAAACCTCCACCGTACCATTTTCCAAGTATATCGTTCCGTCGTTTTGAACTGATCCAGAGACTTTACCAATCCCCAGCAACTTTGTTTTTGTTAAAAACGACTACAAATGGAGGCTAGAATTTACATATAAATAAACACATTTATGATATAGGCTGTAAAAAATGAGCTTCCCCTTCTTGAATGACCAGCAGCCGCCACTTATATAGAACATATTTAAAGTTGATAAATCATGTCACTCAAAAGGTGTATTGGGAAAAACGAAAATATTTTTTTTCATTTAACTGAATCTCACTTGACCAGGGATTTTTCCTCTTTTAAATTGAAGTGTGGGTGCAACATTTAAGGACTGACGCATGCGTTTCACCCAATAATCCTACCTATAGCTACATTAGTATGTGTTTGTTCTGCTGTTTTGTTATTCTCTGTTTTGTTACACATTTATAACAAAATAGTATCATTCCCAGTTTGTGGAGGACTACGAGCCCACCAAGGCAGACAGCTACAGAAAGAAAGTGGTTCTGGATGGAGAAGAGGTCCAGATCGACATCTTGGACACAGCCGGCCAGGAGGACTACGCCGCCATCAGGGACAACTATTTTCGCAGTGGGGAGGGCTTCCTGCTGGTTTTCGCCATCACTGAGCATGAGTCATTCACTGCAACTGTAGAGTTCAGGTATTGTACCTGTGTGTGGGAGTAGAGTGTACAGTATGAACCATGGGAACCGTAACTGCTGTCACTTGCATACCCCTTTGTTCTTGGAATCATTTTTCCGCCAGTGATTTCACAATTTTTAACATGTCAACTCTAATTTAGAAATTAATAGTACCTTTATAGTACATTAAAGTGAATGACACAGCATACATTAATTTATTACAAGAAGCATCAATCTGAAAGCAGAAAATGTGTGCCTTGATAAAATACTCAGTGTTTATTCCCAAATAGGCTCGATAAAAACGCCAAGATCCATTTTGGATCTTCACCATAAACTTGTGAAGGCTGCTGTAAAGTAACAACAATAATGGAGGGCAAAATAAGACAAATAAAAGAAATATGCAATGTTGTAGAAGAAACGTTTAAACCAAAAATAAACCTGCACTACAGTCAATTAAAATAACACATTGTCTTACTAACAACAATAAATCCACTAATAAGAATCCAATTCCAATAAGAATCCAAATAATGCACACTTCTATGTGGCACAAACATCCATATAACAAGAAAAGCATGAAGCAAGTAAACATGACCAGTATATTTTGTGCGTACAGGGAGCAGATCCTGCGAGTGAAAGCAGAGGAGGAGAAGATCCCACTCCTCCTGGTTGGAAATAAGTCTGACCTGGAGGAGCGGCGGCAGGTGTCTGTGGACGAGGCCCGTGGTAAGACTGAAGAGTGGGCTGTCCAGTACGTCGAGACGTCCGCGAAAACCAGAGCCAACGTTGACAAGGTGTTTACACACCCTTAAACTCCGCCTTTTGACTCTGGTTGCCTTTATACCAAAACTCTTTCCTCATCTTTCACTCCAGGTTTTCTTTGACCTGATGCGTGACATACGGGGGAAGAAAATGTTGGAAAACAAAGACAAAAATGGAAAAGGAAAGAATAAGAGGAAAAAGAAGAGCTTTAGAGAGAGATGTTGTCTACTCTGAGTTCCTTGAGGACCTTAATAATGCACAGGACAACTGCCAAGAACGGCGAGCCAAGCAGGTCCTTTCTGTCGATGCTGTTAAAAAACATAGGAATTTGGGGTCTTAATTATTTACGTTTTTGGGCGGCTGTGCAATTGGAAGCTAACCACTGTCCTGACTGACTGCAGTGCCCGAGGAAGTGAGACTGACACTAACGCTTTATCTTCGGACATCAGACATCCTATTCTCGTATGGAACTCAGCAAACTGCTTTTGACTCCACCCCAGAGGGGTCACCCATCAACTAAACAGTGCCCTTATTGTCTTTGCTTTCATTTGCATTATTGATTGTCTCCTTTTACTTTGTGCTTTGAAGCTTTAACGTTCGTTGCTCAGTTGAACCATATTTACAGCGAATCTATTTTTATTTTTACTATTAAGGAATGATCTTTATATGCCTTTCATTATGTTTTCGATAAAGTCCCACTTTGTTTTTGCATATGGTGCTCCATCATATTGATGTCATGTGACCCTTCCTGCCATCCCCAAAGATGCACTACCAGGTCTAGTTTCTTATTTGAGAGTTTCTGCCAACAATATTACTGAAAATGTTTTGTAAAACTGTCAAGTATTTTTTTATGAAGCCCTCAAGTGGAGCTTCAATGACATATGCCCCATCTTTCATGCCATCAGATTACGGGAAATATGGAATACTTTTCCACAACTAAACAGTCTTAGTTTAGTTTATATTTACCACAACGGTGACTATGCTTGAATTTCTATGCTGTGATTGTAGCTAAATAAATGTTTTTATATATACACTAGATATTAGTTTCTTACTAATATTACTACATTACACATTTACGCTGAGCTGTGATATTAATATTGTTGACCACTGGTGGTCATATAAAGTAAATGATTTTTACCGCCATAAATAAAGACATAAAGGGATCTTTTCATTCCATGAACTTTATTTTGGGTGTTGTCTTCCAGAGATGGATATCCCTCTGGTCTGGCACTCATGGGAACCCGGCTAGCTTCCATTTTGTTGGCTGAACTTGCAACCTTTGTCTCATGCAGTTGTTTTGGGAGTTTGTGTAGGGCATTGCTTTTCAAACTGATTGATGGAAGTGTTATGTCCAGTTCACACAAGCCCCTCCCCTTGCGTAAGACAAGACGGCGGTAAAGTGCACAAAACAATCATTTATTTACAAAACTAAAGATGACTGATATTAAAATTGACTAAAAATAACGTATGGGCTTATGGCTATGTATTAATCAATGTTGAGGTGCAGTGCATGGATGAGTGAACGCCCTACACCCTACAACGCTAAAGCCTAATTTTTTTACATTTATGAAGGTTTTTCCAAAAAGGTGATATTACTTTCCCTGTTAACTAATTTTCTGCAAAGAAGGATTCCTTATTTGTAAATGGAATCTCTTCATAGTTACAGCATAGAAAACCATGTTACAACCTTCTAAATGTGGTTTTTAACATTTAGAACCTTCAAGACATGACATAGCACTCCTATAGTCACATTTACACTCGTGTTACCCTATTGTGGTAGACATACTGTAGTAAAAGTAATTAAGCCATCTAAGACATGAATGAACAGACATGAACAGGAAGTGATGTCAGAGGTTGAGAGTTGCGTTTCATCTTGGCGTGGGTTACGCCTCAACACTAGCAGTTTTTATTAGGGATTATTGTGACTGTAATGGGTGGCACAGAAGATTACAATAACAATACTGACACCTAGTGACCAGTGTAGAACACTACATATCATTCACAGTGCCTTTAAATGTCCCTTTTGAATGCCCAATATTTGTTTTTTAGTTCATTTGTACATTTTGATGCTCAAAAATGCTTAATTTAGGCAACAAAAAAACATTTTTAATGTTTTGACAATAATAGGCGTGATTCAACCACAAAACATGCACACAAGCACGATTTATTTATTAACATGTTTTTGAACAACGGCGATGGATTGAAGCTGCAAAATTCAAAGTGCAAATCCTTTTTTTGGGAAAGTAGCTGGTAACTATAACGAATGAATTATTTAAAGTAATTTGCCTAACTCTGCTGCTGACATGTCATGATCCAACATAATGTAGATTTTGCTTTTTTTTAAACACTATTACTTTTGTTCTATTGTGCATAAAAGATGGTATTCTCTCTTTTATCTGACAGTGAAAAACTGACACACATTTACTCAACATGCAAGGATTTGTTTGTCCCTGCGGTGGATTTCTAATTGAAACCTTTCAAAAAAAACCTCACCATATTACCAGGACAGGACAGACTGTGTATCATTCCCAAAATATAGATGAAGGGCAGAAGCGTGTATGTCTTCCCCTGGTGATACAATACACAACAGAAATACCACCGACTTAAGGAATTACTGCAAAAAAGCGTAACCAAACACAGAGCTCATTCTTTTGTGTCACTTAGGGTCTCTTTTGTGTCTTTTACTCAAAGGGGAATTTAGACTGACCTCATTCTGCAAGCTATTTATGATATGCAGTAATACTTACCAGTGCTGCAGTGTATAACATTCAGTTGTATTTTTGGGGTTAGTACTCACCAGGGGTACTACTATGGAGAAAAATGCACTGAAATGTAGGGCCCAAACAAAGGAAAGCAGGAGGATGCATTGTTTTTGTTTTTGAACCCTTCTTGGATTGATTGAAGATTAAAATCCCCACCTCAAATGAAAATCTCCCGTAAAACGCACCAGGATTCCACCGGAGAAGCTAAACATGTCACACCTGTGAGGGGCGCACGTACCTGGACGCCTGACACTGCACCCTTTCCCCTTCACTGCTAAGTAGGCAGATTAGGTGGTCCGTTAAACCCGCAGGAAGGCACTTATTTAGAAATATATGAAAGGGTAAAGCGAGCCAGCCTAATGACCGATGCAGTGTCACCAGCACGCTCCAAGGTCTTTAATCATTGTGTGGAGAAGGCCCCCGTCCTCTGAGTAACCCTCATTATATCTGAGCTAATGTTGGAGATGAAGATGCTCAAGTGATAAAATGCCATCGCGGTCCTTCATTATGCAGAAAGAGAAGCACACTCGGTGGAATTGCGTTCGACCCATAAGATAAATGCAATGAACGTAGAATAACTTCTGTTTTTGCCGCTCTGCTGTGTTCTGTTGCGTCAGAGAGGAGACTGTTCTCTCCTTGGCCAGTAGATGGCAGTATTGCTTCACCGCTCGGGTTAAACGTCTGGAAAGCCATTTAATGTTATTGAGTCTTAAAGCAAAGACGTGGAGAAGGTGGAACTGATTTTTTGTTGGTTTTTTGTTGTCATCGCTACATTTATCTTTAATTGAACTGGACCTTGCCCTTAATTGCATAACCTCATGACACTGTGTATCTTAATCATACATTAAAACACGAGTTGCACGATTAATAGCATCTAATCAAATACAAATATTGGCAAAAAACCCCAAAACAAAATATGTTGTGAAATTGTGACGGTCACTCTACAGTTCATGTACAGCAGGGGTGTCCAAACCTTTTCCAATGAGTCACATACTGACATATGCTAAGAAGTTATATTACACCCCCCCCCAAAAAATCTTCATTTAAACTTTTTGATAAAGGTGAAAAATGCAAAGTAATATCAAAACTGGGGCGTTCGAAAACAGAGGTTACATTGTATGCACCATAATAGCTGGTTTAATCAATTGAACAATTGACCATTGGTCCATTTACCATGAAAAGTGAATTTCTGCAAAGTAGAATTCCCTATTTATAGATTGAATAGTTTTGTAAAGCATAGAAATGTAATGTACGTAAACGTATTTTTACGACCTTCTAAATGTTTTTTTAAACAATATTAGAGCCCTCAAGACATGAAATAACACCTATACAGTCTCCTTTGCACTTGTATTACCCAACATTGTACTAAAACTATACTATAATAGACTATAATTGGAGAAAATAAGCCATTTAAGACATAAAGCTCTAATCTAAAGTGTTACACTTCCCATGCATACAATTGGAAACTCTACATTATTTAGGACTTTTGCATGTAACAGACCTAGTTTCTGGAGTTCTGAGTAATGGAGTTCGACGACTACTTTCCATGCACTAAAGGGCTCTGTGCAACAGGGACTATGTGACAGGACAGTCCCACGATGCTGGAAAAAGAAGCAAGACCATTGCCCCTGTTACTTCCAGTACATGCTGCCATGGTTTATTCCCTAATGGCATCCTTTGATGCCTATGTACTAAACTTGCCCGCTTTAAATAGAATAGCCCCTTTTTAGCTGATGCTACACTGGCCACCACATTGGGTGCTCCTGTCTATTGAGATCTTGTATGAGAAGTCTAAAAAGGTAGGTCTGCAGCAGGACTGCAAATCCAAAAGCGTAAGTCGTTACGGACTGAGCTGGTGCCTCCTCAAATGACAGGCAGGAACCAGAGCTATTACTTAAGACCAAACTGTCAAACTTTTAAAGCAATGCTTGCCTTCAGCTAAGAACCTTTTATCAGTTCACACATATATCTTGATGACTCAGAATGTACATCCATGGATTTTCTATAAAATCTGCGCAGTCCATTAAACAAAAGCCATTAAGGCCTTTGACAGTGGAGTGGGTCTAAATAGCATAGTAAAAATAAATGACAAAAGTATGCCCAAATGTATTGGCATAGTTTTATTTGGAACAAAAATGCGTGCATATATAATCAAATTGTACTTATTTTTGGCCCAAATAAAGCATTTTCATTTATAAAAATAGCTAAATAATATACAATACAAATACAAATATAAGTGATGTAGAAAATGTTATATGTAGAGTAATATCTGCATGTGGTTTTGTGGGTGAGTGATGTGTGTGTTGTCAGCTAGTTACTGTAGAGTTGATGAGTGTTAGCATGATTAGCAGTGTGGCGAGTGCCAGCGACTAACTTGAGTTGTGGCTGACAGCAGCTCCTGTGTGAATGTTCACTGTGTCATTGCAGTAGTATTCTACTACACTGGCCACTAGGTGTCAAAGAATGTTATATTGATGAGACAATAGCCACCAGGTATCCTGCCAATGCTAACATGTGAGTCTATGTAATGTCTTATTTATGTTTAAGATGTCTTATTTTCAATTACTATGTCAACTATACTGGGTAATAC
>QODF01000018.1:406634-432730 GCA_024372805.1 Oostethus manadensis
GTCCCCACCGTCAAATATGGAGGTGGAAACATTATGCTTTGGGGGTGTTTTTCTGCCAAGGGGACAGGACAATTGCACCGCATCAAAGGGAGGATGAATGGGGCCATGTACCGTCAAGTGTTGGGTGAGAACTTCCTTCCCCTCAGTCAAGGCATATTAAGGTCATGGAGTGGCCTAGTCAGTCTCCAGACCTTAATCCCATAGAAAATCTGTGGAGGGAGCTGAAGGTTCGAGTTGCCAAACATCAGCCATGAAACATTAATGACTTGGAGAGGATCTGCAAAGAGGAGTGGGCCAAAATCCCCCCTGAGATGTGTGCAAACCTTGTGGACAACTACAAGAAACGGCTGACCTCTGTGATTGCCAACAAAGGTTTTGCCACCAAGTACTGAAGCACGTTTTTCACAGGGATCAAATACTTATTTCCTTCATGGAAATGATAATTAATTTATAACTCTTTTTGAAATGCATTTTTCTGGATTTTTCTTGTCATTGTTGTCTCTCTATTTAAATATTAGTAAATTACAACACAACTGAACACCAAATACATTTTTTAAATGAAACCTTTTATTATTAAGAGAGAAAAGAAATCCAAACCAACATGGCCAACTGTAAAACTAATGAGAATATTTAAATCATTTCATGTACACTTTGGAGAAATGCCAGGTATTTTAAAGGACAACTGCACTTTTTGGGGAATTTTGCCCATAATCTACAATCTTGAAACATTAGCTCTCGTCTTCATTTTTTGTGTGTTCTAAAGAGAGAAAAACAGCATAAGGGAGACTGGCATACTGTGCGCCACCGCCACAGCAGACTACTTTTGGGAAAATGAGGATCCAGCAGCATATTTTTTTGAGCTGGAATATCTGGGAGGATAAGCTACAGGTTTTAGAAGCTGAGCCTGCAAGAAGGGAGAGTGAAACTTCAAAAGGTAAGGTGGCAAGTCATTACAACAGCATGACCTGCTTGTGTAAATGTGGAGCTTGTCAAGTCATGCCAACAGAACTTAAGTGTTTCTGCTGCACTAAGTGGCATCACATATAGTGTCACCGTGGATGGAAATGCTTCATGTGTATATGGCAAGGAGGACACTGCATCACAGCAAATGAAGAAGTCTTAGCGCTAATAAACCCTGCAGTGACAGAAACCTTTTTCCACCTACCCAAAATAAACTGCAAAGACACCCCAGTCTAGCCGGACCAGACGGTCTATGGAGTAAGTCACCATGATATTGTGATACATGCGCACGTAACACATGACATCCCGACAGAGTGCATCTAGCCGTGTACAAACAAAACATGCAATGTGAGCTAATACTTTACACATCATTTGGTTGTCTATTCGTAATTGTTCATATGCTTGTTCTTGTTTCTTAGTCAGTGCAGATTATTGTCCCATTGCATTGTTTTGTGCAGCGCTTGGTAGTAGCATGAGGCGCTGCATCACTAATGCCAGAAAATTGTCATTTGTGTTAGCTGCTACAATAACAATGTCGCTGTATCTTGGTTTATGTTATGTAAATATAAAATCGTTACCGTTTTTGGAGGGTTTTTTTTAGTGCTTTAAAGTCGAAATAGGGGTATCTCGTTACATGCATTGTTAGCCACATGCAAGCTGTTTTTTTTCCGTCCGGTTTTCCTACTTTAAAAACGCGTCGAAAATAGAAAGACATGTGTGGTCATGTTTCACATAAGGGTTGTGGATTATGGACACCTTTTTAACAGTGCAGTTTTTCTTTAGGCAAAGTTAGCTCTTTTGGTTAAGATTTCTTCTGTAATCAATCGTTCCAGACCATAATAGGTGAATTTCCACAAAGTAGGGTTCTTATTTCTGAATCAAATAATAGAAAACGTGTTTATGACCTTCTAAATATGTTTTTTTTTAAACATTATTAGGGATAAACTGGGGCCGCACGGTGGCTGAGTGGTTAGCACATTGGCCACACAGTCAGGAGATCTGGAAGACTTGGGTTCAAATCTCCGTTGGGCATATCTGTGAGGAGTTTGCATGTTCTCCCCGTGCGTGAGTGAGTTTTCTCCAGGTACTCCGGTTTCCTCCCACATTCCAAAAACATGCATGTTAGGTTAATTGGCGACCCTAAATTGTCCATAGGTATGAATGTGAGCGTGAATGTTTGTTTGTCTATATGTGCCCTGCGATTGACTGGCGACCAGTCCAGGGTCTACCCCGCCTCTCGCCCAAAGTCTGCTGGGATAGGCTCCAGCATCCCCGTGACCCTAATGAGGATAAGCGGCATAGAAAATGGATGGATGGATGGATAGAGATAAACTGAAAGGAAAAGAAGAAGAAAGCCTTCTAGACATGAACCAACACCCCTATAGTCACCTTTACAATTGTGTTACCCAATATAGTAGACATAATAACAGAAAATAAGCCATTTCAGACATAAATAAGACCCGTGCTCGTGGGTGTTGATGAAAATATGTTCCATATGGGAGCCGAGTGGGGGGCCGGCCGGAAGTGACGTCACAGGTCCAGAGCTGAGCTTTAGTTTGGGCTACAGCCGCAACAGTAGGTCATCTTGGGAAGATAATTGTTGTCTGCTTGTGTGTCTCACTGAACATTAGAGTAACATTACTGACACCTAGTGACCAGCGGAGAATACTACATATGATACTACCACACTGTATTTCATATTTTAGTTAATTATGACATTTTTATGCCTTAAAATGCTTAAATTAGGAACCAAATATGTAACATTTGCTTAAATATGTATATTTGTAAAGTAACAATTGGTCACATTTAACCACAAAACAGCATGATTTATTTATGAATACTGTATATTTTTTAAAAAACAGTGATAGAGTGAAGCCACGAAATTCCAAGCGCAAAGTGGCCAGAAAGTACTGTACAGCAATAAACTGTTTGAAGTTACATAGATCTGACTGTAGAAGAGCCCAAAGTGTCCACTAAGTCATCATAAAACATAAACTCTTTTTTTCTTTCTTATAAAAATGCTCCTGTTGAGTTTCACAGCAGCGTACTTCCTGGCTCTGTGGAAGCAACCCACAGTGTATGAGTCACCCATAGAATAACTCCACAAATACAACAAATGTTGTTTTTTTATAGAAATAAGGGTGTTTTAAATAAAAGATGAAACAAATCTTCAAGAAGTCTGTTCTAAATAATAAATACTAAATCCAAATAGCTTGTAGTGATTGCTGCCCATGGAAAACAAGAGTGGGGCTATCAATATCATTTGGAAAAAAATATCTGGGTCATTCTCCTTCCTGAAAGGGGTATCAAAAGTGTGACATACCAAGCATGAATTAAATTTTTTTCATTTTCTACTCATCCATCCCTTTTTCATGCTGCTTATCCTCATTAGGGTTGTGGGGGTATGCTGGAGCCTATCCCAGCTGACTGCGGGCAAGAGGCGGGGTACACCCTGGACTGGACGCCAGTCAATTACAGGGTACATATAGACACACAAGCAGTCACACAAAACGTTCATACCAATGAACAATTTAGAATCGCCAACTAACCTAACATGCATGTTTCTGAATGTGGGGGAAACCGGAGTACCCGGAAAAAACCCACGCATGGGGAGAACATGCAAACTCCACACGGAGATGCCAAGTGGAGATTCAGACCAGGTCTGACTCTGTGGTCAACATGCTAACCACTCAACCACCGCACGCATTTTGTAACCAATTTTCATATATTTTGGTATATTCAGTTCAGTATGTTCAGTAAACAGGAAAAACTGTTTACTGAAATCTTGATCGTAACATTTGTAACGGTGCAAAATCTATAACCAAAGACACTAATTCCAAAAGAAGAACCTTCAAAAACTGGCACTAAAATTATTACAAAAACAGAAGGACATAAGAAACACTTGTTTTGTAATGTGACCAATATTTTTGAAAAAAAAACTTGCCCTCACAAGTCACAAGTACTTGGGAATTTGAACCGCCGTTGTACATGATGTCCTCAATTTTATGAGACTTCAACTAGAGTGTAAACTAAAGTGTCAGAGTATGTGTTTTGCGTTTTCCTTGTCTTTTTGCAGCTTTTTTTTTTTTTTTTTACAAGAGTATGGTAGTTCAAAAAGTTGTCCACACAGCGACCCACCTACCCACCATGTCCTGCCACCCCAAACATGACAAAGCATTGGCATTGTTGCTTGTCACAATTTTGCGACTTTGGTGCTTAAAGGGTAAATAGATTGTTTCAAATGAAGTGGTGAAGAAGGACTAAGCAGCCAAAAACAAACCACTTCCACACAGAATTAGAAGATAACTTTTTTCTCCCACTCAATCTCATTCATTGCATGTCCATGGCATGTTGGCTCGGCTCTGCTGGCTCAGTAGCAAGTCCATGCAATGTGAAAGATAATGTAATCTAAAGTCATGTCTCATTACATTGATATCTAGTTGTTTAATATTTTTGACCAATAACAGGCCATTGTCAACCACGAAACAGCAATGTTTATTAATTAATTTGTGAAAAACCACCCTATAGTGAGGGACGACTGTACAGTGAAGAAGAAAAACAATAAAATTGGTAGTGAACCTAAACACTTTGTCTAGCTGCGTGTGTATCACTGCTGGACATAAAAATGTCATCATTTTACATATTAAATGTTAAAATGTTATATTTTTCTGCTGACAATAGCACATTTTTATACACTCTTTGGAAGCCCGGTGAGCGTAAGGTCAGGTTATACGGCACAATTCATTTTCTCCGTGTATGTTCATATCCCCATGTTCCTTTTCTTCCCCACCAAGCCTCACGCTGTAATGTCAGCTGTTTGCGTGAGCTGCTGGACGTGAGCCATAGCTCTGATGACCAATGTTTTTCACCCATGTCAGAAGCATGGCGCTTGATTGAGTGACAGGTGGAGATGAGTCCACACGATTGGCCCTAAAATTATAAAAAGCAGCAGAGAACTCCATTTGTATGATTTTATATAGTGTGACCCAAGCCTCTGTTGTTGCTGAATGTGTGTTTCCTATGCCATATGCCTGTTTTTCATGTTTGGCCTACCTTAAACCTTTCTTGATTGCTCTTCCACTCCTCCATTGGCACGATCGGTGTTTTATTCGTGACAGTTGTTCAAGTTTCATGTTTTTTCTTGCCTCCTTTGAGTTGTCTCCCTAATTTAATTACACACACCTGCCTCTCATTACTGTCTGGCTATTTAAGTTCAGGTGTTTGCACCATTAGGTTGTCGGGTAATTGTTGTATATGGTTTTTGCCCGTGTGACGTGACGCGCTCTTGTTCCTGCCGCTGCTTCGCAGCATTATTAATAAAAGATTCCCCGCACTTACCTGCCTAACGTCCAGCTCTCTGCATCATCGGGGTCGCTGCACCATGCCGCAACGAGCGCAACGTGACACTCCACAATGCATTTGCAGAGCTGGTTGCTTCTCCAGCTTGCACCTGAGGATGCCCCACAGGTTCTAAATGGGGTTTCGGTCTGAAGACATACTGTATGTAAATTCCACACAGAAAGGCAAGAATCAAGATTTAAATCCAGAAAGTTGTTGTAAGCCACTGGGCCACCTTTTCTATTATGTTTTGCCACTGATAAAATAAATAAACCTCATTGTATGGCTATGCCCAGGAGGAAGGAAGAAAGGTGCCTCATGTTGTGCCTTGGCCCCCTTCCTAGAGCAAGCATAATAGCATCAGTCAGTCATGCGGTGACTCCCCTGTGTTTTTCTCCACATGAGACAGCTGCAACATTTACCTGAGCAGATCTGCTAGAACAGGTTCTGTGTCATAACCCCTCTTCTTTTAGTTTTTTGCATTACGAATAATTCATAAAGTGGGGTATCTTGATCACAACAATCCGCTATTTTACAAATCAAAAATTCTACAATTATATGATCTTGTAAAACTGTACACAGCAATGTTTATGTTTAAAGCATTTCACAATCTATTACAGATTAATATTCAGAACATTGTTTCTCACAGAGATCAGCCGTATGACTTGAGAGGTTTAAGGAACTTTGATACCCCACTAGCTAACACTACCAGGAGATGTTTTTCTTTCTTTGTGGGGTTAAGCTGTGGAATAGTCTAGGACACGAACAAAAGCTATTTCAGAGCATTCGTTGTTTTAAATGTTTGTATAAACAAAATGTCCTGTTACAATACAGAGATGTGGAGGCTTAACTATGTTCATGTTGATGGATGGGTACTGTTATATAGTACTTGGTTTTCTGTTTCTGGTGTTTTTATTACTTTTTTTTCTCCAATGCTAATATTAATTTATTGTTTGACTGAAGAGAATAAGTTAACATTGAATTGGTGCATCTTGAATACAGGAAGTGAATATGTGTACTGGTAATTAACGTGAGATGTAGTGGGGGTAGGATGGAATAAGCTCTGCTTCTTCCTGCTCCTTTTCGAACGTGTGGAATTGTGAATTGTGATGTGAGGCACTGTAAGTGGACCCTGGGTGTGTTTGAAATAAAGTCAATCAATCAATCAATCAATCAAAAAAAACCACTAGACATTTTGAGTTACCAAAAAGTCTACGCTATGAGACCTGCAACAATCACTGATTTGACGGCAGCCATTGAACGTGAATGCACACAAATACCAATGAAATTGTGTGCGATTCTATTGCTTTGCGTTGTCAGCAGTGTCTGGACCAGAACGGACAACGGTTTGAGAAAAGACCGTGACAAAACAATACAATTATGTTTGTAAATTCTATTACATTTTGAAAATTGAAGAAATTTTGATAAACACTTAGTTTACAAGTGTGTATATATTTTTAACCCTGTACAATTTAATGTGTGCAATGGCAAACACTACATAACTGGTTTTTAGCATACTGAAATGATTTTTTGTGTGTTCGTAGAACGCTGCAGCTATTTTGCTCTCTAAAACTAAAACCCACCAATAACGGCTTTTTAGCAACCCGATCAGACCTCTAGCTGGTGGGACAGCTCTAACAAGCATGTGGTTATTTAGGAAGAATGCCATGAGAATGTTTGCATGGCAAGAACATTTTTCTACGTATTCAGTGAGCTGCTTTGCCAGCACATTGGAAGCTTCCCTTTTATATGTGCGTGTGCTCTATAACTACTGCTGTAGAACCAATTAAACAAGGACAATAAAATAAAAAATAAAAATAAAAATAAAGTACACTTCACAGCATGGCATTGATAGTCAACATCTGCTAAATTTTAATAAATCACATATGTTTAATACATTTTCAGTTGTATATAAGGGGGGTAACAATTTATTTAAACAACAATTCGATTTGTATGACAATTCGCTCTTGCCGATTTGTTTCAAGGGTTCATTTACAAAACAATTCATTCATCCGTTTTATATGCCGCTTATCTTCATTAGGGTCGCGGGTATGCTGGAGCCTATCCCAGCTGGCTTTGGGCGAGAGGCGGGGTACAGCCTGGACTGGTCGCCAGTCAATCACAGGGCACATATAGATTCACATTCACACCTATGGACAATTTAGAGTGTCCAATTAACCTAACTTGCATGTTTTTGGAATGTGAGAGGAAACCGGAGTACCCGGAGAAAACCCACGCACGCACGGGGAGAACATACATACTCCACACAGAGATGCCCAACGGAGATTCAAAACCTGGTCTTCCAGATCCCTACCCCTCCGTGAATCACCACCTTACCGCGGTGGAGGGGTTTGAGTGCCCGAGTGATCCTAGGAGCTATGTTGTCGGGGGCTTTATGCCCCTGGTAGGGTCTCCCAAGGCAAACAGGTTCTAGGTGACGGGCCAGACTAAGAGTGATTCAGAAGACCCTTATGAAGAGAAACATTAGGAGTGACCGCACCTCGCCCGGACGTGGGATACCGGGGCCTCACCCTGGAGCCAGGCCTGGGGGAGGGGCTCGCAGGCGAGCGCCTGGTGGTCAGGTCTTCACCCGTGGGACCTGGCCGGGCCTAGCCCGAAGAAGCCGCACGGGAACTCCCCCCCGCAGACCCACCACCTGCAGGGGCAAGCATAAGGGTCCGGTGCTGTGTGATTTGGGCAGTGGTCGAGGGCGGGTGTCCGGGCGACCTGGGCTTCGGCGACCAAATCTGGTTCTTGGGACATGGAATGTCACTTCTCTGGTGGGGAAGGAGCCCGAGCTTGTGGAAGAGGCGGAGAGATTCCGACTAGATATAGTCGGACTCACCTCAACCCACAGTTTAGGCTCTGGAACCAAACTCCTTGAGAGGGGCTGGACCTTGTTCTTCTCTGGAGTTGCCGCTGGGGAGAGGCGGCGAGCTGGTGTGGGCTTATTGTTAGCCCCCCGGCTTGGTGCCTCTGTGTTGGAGTCATCCCCAGTAAACGAGAGGGTCACTTCCCTACGCCTTAGGGCTGGGGAAAGGGTCCTGACTGTGGTTTGTGCCTATGCGCCGAACGGCAGTTCAGAGTACCCAGCCTTCTTGGAGTCTATCAGAGGGGTGCTGGAGAGCACCCCAGCTGGTGACTCCATAGTTCTACTGGGAGACTTCAACGCCCATGTGGGCAATGACAGTGTGACTTGGAGGGGCGTGGTTGGGAGGAACGGCCTCCCTGACCTGAACCCGTGCGGTGTGTTGTTGCTGGACTTCTGTGCGAATTACAGTTTGTCCATAACGAACACCATGTTCGAACATAAGGATGTCCATAAGTGCACTTGGCACCAGGACACCCTAGGTCGCAGGTCTATGATCGACTTTGTGGTCGTATCATCAGACCTGCGTCCGTATGTTCTGGACACGCGGGTGAAGAGAGGGGCTGAGCTGTCAACTGACCACCACCTGGTGATGAGTTGGATTAGATGGCGGGGAAGGATGCCGGACAGACCTGGCAGACCCAAACGCGTAGTGAGGGTGTGCTGGGAACGTCTGGCAGAATCTCCCGTTCGTCGAGTCTTCAACTCTCATCTCCGGCAGAGCTTCGCCTGCATCTCGAGGGAGGACCGGGATATTGAGTCCGAATGGGCCGTATTCCGTGCCTCTATTGCTGAGGCAGCCAGTTGTGGTTGCGGCCGCAAGGTGGTCGGTGCCAGTCGTGGTGGCAAGCCCCGAACCCGATGGTGGACACCGGGGGTTAGGGCTGCCGTCAAGCTGAAAAAGGAGTCCTATCGAGCATGGATGGCTTGCGGGACTCCCGAAGCAGCTGACAGGTACCGGCAGGCCAAGCGGCACGCGGCTTCGGCGGTGGTCGAGGCAAAAACTCGGGTGTGGGAGGAGTTCGGTGAGGCTATGGAGCACGACTTTCGGTCGGCCTCGAAGAGGTTCTGGCAAACCGTCCGACACCTCAGAAAGGGGAAGCAGCCCCCAGTTCACACTGTTTACAGTGCGGACGGGGGCTTGCTGACCACGACTGTGGATATAGTTGGTCGGTGGAAGGAATACTTCGAGGCCCTTCTCAATCCCACTGACATGCCTTCCATAGAGGAAGCAGAGTCTGAGGATACGTACGTGGACAGTTCTATCACCGTGGCTGAGGTAATTGGGGTAGTCAAATCACTCCCCAGTGGCAAGGCTCCGGGGGTAGACGAGTTCCGCTCAGAATTTCTCAAGGCTCTGGATGTTGGAGGACTGTGTTGGTTGACACGCCTCTACAACATTGCATGGAAGTCAGGAACAGTACCTCTGGACTGGCAGACCGGGGTGGTGGTCCCCATTTTTAAAAAGGGTGACCGGAGGGTGTGTTCCAACTATAGGGGGATCACACTCCTCAGCCTTCCTGGGAAAGTCTACTCCAGGGTGCTGGAGAGAAGGGTACGACCGTTAGTCGAACCTCGGTTAGAGGAGCTGCAATGTGGTTTTCGTCCCGGTCGCGGAACACTGGACCAGCTCTACACCCTTGCAAGGGTACTCGAGGGTATGTGGGAGTTTGCCCAACCAGTCTACATGTGCTTTGTAGACCTGGAAAAGGCATTCGACCGTGTCCCTCGTGGTGTCCTGTGGGGGGTGCTCCGGGAGTACGGGATTGATGGTCCGCTTCTACGTGCCATTCGGTCCTTGTACAATCGAAGCAGGAGCCTGGTTCGCATTGCCAGCAGTAAGTCGAGCTTGTTTCCGGTGAACGTTGGCCTCCGCCAAGGCTGCCCTTTGTCACCGATTCTGTTCATAATCTTCATGGACAGAATTTCTAGGCGCAGTCAAGGTGTTGAGGGAGTCCAGCTTGGTGACCTTAGGATCTCGTCTCTGCTATTTGCAGACGATGTGGTCCTTATGGCCTCATCAGGCTGTGACCTTCAGCGTTTACTGGAGCGGTTTGCAGCTGAGTGTGAAGCTTCTGGGATGAGACTCAGCACCTCCAAATCCGAGGCCATGGTTCTCAGTCGGAAACGGGTGGACTGTACCCTCCGGGTTGGGAGTGAGGTCTTGCCTCAGGTGGAGGAGTTCAAGTATCTCGGGTTCTTGTTCACGAGTGAGGGAAGGTTGGAGCGTGAGATCGACAGACGGATCGGTGCAGCATCTGCAGTAATGCGGTCGCTGTACCGGACCGTCGTGGTGAAGAGAGAGCTGAGCCGGAAGGCAAAGCTCTCTGTTTACCGATCGATCTACGTTCCCACCCTCACCTATGGTCATGAGTTATGGGTCATGACCGAAAGAATGAGATCGCGGATACAAGCGGCGGAAATGAGTTTCCTTCGTAGGGTGGCTGGACTCACCCTAAGAGATAGGGTGAGGAGCTCGGCCATCCGGGAGGAGCTCAGAGTAGAGCCGCTGCTCCTTCACATCGAGAGGAGCCAGTTGAGGTGGCTCGGGCATCTAGTCCGGATGCCTCCCGGGCGCCTCCCTGGTGAGGTGTTTCGGGCATGCCCAGTCGGGAGAAGGCCCCCGGGAAGACCTAGGACACGCTGGAGGGACTATGTCTCACAGCTGGCCTGGGAACGCCTTGGTGTCCTCCCGATGGAGCTGGAAGAGGTCGCTGGGGACCGGGAAGTCTGGACTTCCCTACTGAAGCTGCTGCCCCCGCGACCCGTACCCGGATAAGCGGTGGAAAATGGATGGATGGATGGATGGATGGGTCTTCCAGATCTCCTGACTGTGTGGCCAATGTGCTAACCACTCGACCACCATTGCGACCTCGTAACGATTCAGTAACTTTAAATCAATTTAGCAACTTTTTAGCCAGAAATTCAACCAGTCTGACTGTGAAAGAAATACCTGGATACTGGACAGTGCAGGTAAAGTTTCCAACATTTCAGTTCATTTTTTGAAAGAGAATCCGGTATAAATTAATTGAGGATACAAACAAGTAAAATGCAATCAGATTTTATTTGAATAAAATCCAACCAACACTTCCGGTTGAATTAAAAATGAACAAATTAACAGGTTGAATGATTAATTCTGTAGTAAATGAATTGTTACACCCCTCGTTGTACGTTCAACACGTTTTGCTGACAAATGTGAAATAATCTCCTGAAAAGTAATGCTACTTTGCCAGCATTCCACGTGTATCTTCTCCTGTGAATCGCCATGTTTGTTTTGGTGCCGTCTACAGAAATGGCGTAATCTGTGCTTCTGATTGGCTAAAATTGCAGTCTTGGCAGCAGCGACACCATTACTTTGGCATGCGCTTGACAGGCTGTGAATGCATATTTGTGTGAACAGAAATCATTTTAAAGCATGTGTGGATGAAAAATATTGGACAGCAGCGAGGGGCAAATGTGAGTTTTTGAAAATATATGTTTTTGTGTGGACATGGACTCAGTAACACATCATTTCAAGGGAACAGGTTTGTGTACGCCCAGGGCCATGAGAAGCAGGAATGCTGGCCAATGTCACATACACACTATCAGCAATGGAGCAGATTTTTTTGTTTAGCTGATCAGACTTCAGATTCACAAGCCAAGTTTCTCTCACGATGGCTGACAGAGAAGGAGAAACTGACATTTCACCAACTTTACAAGCACTGCTGTACCGCTGCTAACAGGTAGAAATTAGTCACTAACACGAGGGTACAAGCAGTAATATTGGTCCGGCGAAGATGTGTTTGACGATAAGGGGACCTATATTATTAGCAATGCAGTGTTGGTATGATGATGATCTGGCAGACTTTACTGCACTGCCAGCATAGTGCAATGGTAATCTTGCTGGTGATTAATATGGGGGGCTGTGGTCCAAGACCCTGACACGGCCCTTTTTAAAATGTATTTATTCATCTGCTCAAACGCTAAGGCATGCAGTGCATAGCATTGAAGAGAAGATCTTCATCAGGGTACTTGGTCTTCAATACTGACCTGGTCACCCACCCCGGATTTAGCCCAGAAACATCCTACCTTTTGACAGATCAGTGAGTGTGTAAATGGAGAGAGATAGAGAGGATAGAGCCCTCCAGTGGACAGGATTCTGCTCTCTGTAATGATAAAAGATCAGCTACAGCTACGGTTTCTGGACAGATCAGTGTTAAGACAATCAGTGTTGAAATTCTTCCAGATGTGAGCAGAGATATTCAAGTCTATTTTTGGTACTAAAGAAAAATTAGGCTATCCTTTGGAGCAACATATCTTATGTGCCCTGTTTGAACCTTTGGATCAGGTTCCACTTATTTTTCCGTCAGTCAGGGTTCAGATTAGAGGAAACGGGCCTGTCTCTTCTTCTTGGCTGCATATACATTTGGTCCTGTGATGGTGGAGGACATTTGCTTTGAGGTTTCTGCCTTCTCTAAGCTGTTTGTTCTTTAGTGTTTAATTGCAGAAATTCACCTGTTTGTCTAAAATCTTATATAGACCATAAGACAACAACTATTGGGACAAAAGGCTATAAAAATAGTTACGCTTCCACTCTTTTTGGAATCTATAGACTTTGGAATTTGCCATTTCATTTATGCAGAACCTCCGTTGGGAGGTCTCTGTGTGGAGTTTGCATGTTCTCCCCGTGCGTGCGTGGGTTTTCTCCAGGTACTCCGGTTTCCTCCCACATTCCAAAAACATGCATGTTAGGTTAATTGGTGACTCTAAATTGTCCATAGGTATAAATGTGAGAGTGAATGTTTGTTTGTCTATATGTGTGTAATTTATGCAGAATATTTGTGTTGAGGTTGCCAATGTTGGATGACCTAAGACCTGGTTCGTAATCTCAGTTCTAGTTCATCCGAAATGTATTTATAGGGCTCATGTCAGGGGTCCAAGGTTCTTTCAAACCATTTTCATCCAAGCATGCATTTATGGACCTTGCTTTGTGCACAATGATACAATTGTCCCGGGAAGGTGAATAATTAAGAAATGTGAAGACTAAGAAATAAAGAATCTCTGTGACGGATTCCTTAATTTATTAGGAAAAGTATGTCAATCCCCTTCTCCAGTTAGCGGAGTTGTGAACTTGAGACTAGTCATTAAATGCTATGAGATTTTTTTCCCAGTTGGGCTTACAAGCGTTGTAAAGGCATTTATTACAGAACACGTGGTTGGAAATGCTGTCTGATTATTTGTAAATAAAACATTGCTATGTGCTACATTAACATCCATCACGGTGCAATCCGATTACGTGTATGTAGAGAATACCTGCAGCCTCTAGAGGATCTCGATAGGGTATGCCCATCTAGACAGTGGGTTTTGAATAATGCAGCAATACAGGCATTCTGCCTTAACATCCGATGCTTACAGAAGATGGCTAGCCCTGATGAGATCTCATAATGCAGCTGGAATCTGTTCATCTTTTTATTGCCTTTTCCCTCCAGAATACTTTCTTGAGAAATTGAAAAAAATGTTTTTCCTAGCAGCTAATACATTCACAGTTTGTTGCCTGCATCCCATTTTGTAAGTGAGCCAAGTCAATAGACATTCATTGATCAAACATTTAAACTATTCATTAAGTAATGCATTTATCAATATCAGGGGTGTATATATATACACTGCTCAAAAAATTAGAAGAACACTTTTTAATCAGATTATAGTAACCTATCAGTCAAACTTCTGGGATATTGATCTGGTCAGTTAAGTAGCAGAGGGGGTTGTTAATCAGTTTCAGCTGCTTTGTTGTTAATGAAATCAACAACAGGTGCATCAGAGGGGCAACAATGAGACAGAACCGGAAACAGGAATGGTTTTCCAGGTTGAGACCACTGACTCCTCATCTCTTTTGGCTGATTTTTTTACTGACTGACTTTCTACTGCTGTAGTTTTCCATTTGGCTTGGATCAACATCTCTGTTGATAGCATGGTGCGCATGGTGGTGTTTGTTATAGTTTTACTGAACGCCTTTATACTGACCAAGGTCCCGATTTGGAGCCTAAACTCCTAAAAGAACTTTGTGAAATCGCGGCCATCGACAAGACAAGAACCACACCTTACCATCCACGGGGGAATCCCGATGAACGGTTCAACAGAACATTCCTGAGCATGCTTGGTACTCTTAAGTCGCATCAGAAAATAAATAGGTAAGATTACGTAAAACCACTTGTTCCAGCGTATAATTGTACGAAAAATGAAGTTACTGGGTTCACGCCCTACAAGCTTATGTTTGGTCGCTCACCTCGCCTCCCTGTAGATCTTGTGTTTGGACTGCCAGTTCGAGAGAACCAGTCAAAATCTCATTCACAGTATGTTGAAAACCTGCGTTCCCGACTTGAGCAAAGTTACGGCTTGCTTACAAGAATGTTGGGAGGTCAGCGACCGGGAACAAAGCTTTGACCAGCGCGTATCTCCATCGAGCTTGGAAGTCGGTGATTGAGTTCTT
Organism: Oostethus manadensis; assembly: GCA_024372805.1. Classification (NCBI taxonomy): domain Eukaryota; kingdom Metazoa; phylum Chordata; class Actinopteri; order Syngnathiformes; family Syngnathidae; genus Oostethus; species Oostethus manadensis. The sequence goes on from QODF01000018.1 coordinate 421,268, forward strand.
GTTCGCAACGTGAGACTGCGTGGGAAACACAAGCTGGAGGACAGGTGGAAGCAAGGTGTGTACATTGTCCTCAGCTGTGCCAGAGATCTACCAGTGTACACTGTGAGGCCTGAGGAAGATGTTCATGCTCCAACTCAAACGCTCCATCGTGATCTCTTGCTCCCATGTGGGTTCCTTTCTGCCACAGCTCACCACGAACCTCCAGAACAGTCACCTGCCTGTAGACCAGTTACTCGTAGTCAACGGCAAGTTGAAATTTCCACTGATCTGCTAGATAAAGAGGAGTGGGAATTTCCTCACCACGCAACTATATTACCGGAAACATTCAGGACTGAACATGTTATTCCCGGTCTCACTCTGGAGCCACCTTTGACACACGAGTTCCAAGGTCCATCTCTTGAGTCTGTCAGTTCAGAGCCAGCGCCTCTGCCTTACCACCTACCTGATACGTCCTTTACTTCTATGGAAGTCACATCACCCCCTTCACTTGCAATCCACCCAGTGCACCTACCTGTTCCTGACAATCTTCTGGAGGACTTACCCGTCGTCGATGATGTACCTCTTGAGATGGTTGTTCCAGATGAAGACGTGGAATCCCGTGGCCAAGTAGAGACATCCCCTGTATTGAATTAGACCGCCAATCGTCTGTCAGGTAGTGACGGGTTCATAGCTGCCGCGGAACCTGACCATTTTGTCCATCGTTCTTCTAGGCAGTGCCAGCCACCTAACACTCAGTTACTCCGCTTTAGGCAACCCGTTAATTTCCGTTGTACAGACGCTGTTTCATAGTCTGGCCGATGCATATGGCGACGTATTTGATGCTACCTCAATGAACCGTAGCTTTGCTTCATCGGTTCATGTTGTATAGCATGCACCCGGAGGTGCATGGTCTTAAGGGGGGAGGGTATAACACGGGTGCCAAAACCGTGTTGCCGTTCATTGCACTCTTTGATTTGCGTGCTGTGCAAATTTATTTTTGAGCTGATTTTTCAAAAATTACAATGTTATATTGAATTGCTTATGTTTAATAATATTAAAATAATAAAAACGATTTTTTTTAAAAATATTTTAACTCTGTACTGCTAAAATTACATTATTTTTCCTCATTTTAAAATTTTTTCCAACTGGTCAATTAGTGTCCAACTACTGCAATCTGTTTATATATTTTTTTGTTATTACTTCTTTATTCACAAAATATTTTGAATTTATTCTCATGACATAACATTTTATTTTTTTAGCCATCATTTTAAAACGATGGCTTTTTTTTCATTAGATTGCAACTTGGTTCTCTTTTGACTTTATTTTTGTAAAGTTACTGCTCATTTTTCCATTTATTCTGATGTTGCTGTTTTTTTTTTAAATTTGTTTGTTTGTTAAATTATATTTTAGAATGTGTGAAAAAACAGCCGCAACATGCAAGTGACCCCTGGGCCGCACTTTGGACACCCATGATCTATACTGTACTGTATATCTGTACAGATAGAAAGTTGCCATATAAATGCAGCACAAGCTATGATTTTCTAGCTTGTGTTCAAAGTCTAGCTGAAGACATCCGATTGGTCCACTCCAATTTGACTCCTGTGTTCTCAAAACATCTACTGTACCAAGGGGAGGACGGCTCTGGAGTTTGGTTGAACAGAAGTAAACAAGCCTGCTGTGAATGCAACACTCTTTCCATTCATCTGCTAAGAGTAAACTCTCCAATGAGAATAAGCATCAATAACAACTAGTTCAAAGCATAGTATGGTCTCTTGTGCACATCACAAGCTCCAATAAGGTTTATTTGCAAGTAGCAGTTAAACTTTGGATTGGACTTTTCCACGATGTCTTAAAAGTGAGAGGCAAGTGGAACTCAAAGGTCCGCCTGTGCAATCTCAGTGCAACCTTGATGGGCAGCGGACCAGCTGGATCAGGTTTAGAGAGGCAATAATTGCCTCACGTGTCATCCCTGGCAATGTTCTCTCTTAATCACATTCCCTCATGTCAAAGGTGGATAGGTGGGTCTTCATTAGAGGCTATTAATAAAAAGGAGCAGCAGGATACTGGGATGCTGCTAGCATTTATTTGCATGTGCTGTAGGAACAATTGCATCATGACTTGCCACATTAAGAAAGTAGTAGATGAGGGGATCATCATACAGTTTCAGTCATCCCCTTTTCTCAAACTTGCCATGCTTATTTAGTGGAGCTTTTGGTGCAATCAAGCCTCTGTGGGATTATTTTGAATTTTGTTTTGCAGCAGAATGTCAAATGTTCATGCTAATCACCACTCCTTTCGTATCCCAACCAGTCTACTTCTTCAATGTTCTTTTGTGCTTCTGAATAGTAATTTCCCTCAGGTATTCAAGTGGATTGAGAGGTGCATAACATTTGCATAACAAGTCCGCTGCTGCTTGAAATTAGGTGGCAATTACGTAACAAAAACCAAACATAGAAAATATAAAACCTGGTCTTCTACTCCGTGTCTTCACATGCAAAGTATTTTTTATTTTTTTTTTACAAATCTTTTTATTGTAGCGATCTAATTTCTTATTTCTAATCTTTTTTATCATGTGTTGTGTAAAAGTAATACCGAAACAACAAAAAATCAATATAGGCCCACCATCCACCAAAACATCCCTGGAGTTTGTATTTCAGAGAAAATATAACGTTGCTGTGTGATATAGTATGCGTGGTAACAGGCAGTGTCAGGCATGAATTAATTGAGGTTGAGGACTGAACAAATATGCCCATTTGCACGGAATAATGTGATCAAGCCTTACCTTTATGCATTCCTGCGTAGTATCAGTTAGGGACCAACTGTGATGTGAAAGAAAAACGAGCAACACACGGTATAGTATTCTATCTGTGCAGTGTGGGAGAGTTAGCTCTTGCACAACTATGGTGCATTCAAGAATCTTTGAACCAACTGGGACAGGTCATCGCCCAAACTACATAAACATGTTTAAACTGTGGGATTGCCAACTGTATATTATTTTTTGAATAAGAAAAAAATTTAGATTTATATATATATATATATCCTGCGATTGACTGGCGACCGGTCCAGGGTGTACCCAGCCTCTCGCCCAAAGTCTGCTGGGATAGGCTCCAGCATCCCCGCGACCCTAATGAGGATAAGCGGTATAGAAAATGAATGAATGAATATATATATATATATATATACAAAATTGATAAGCATTTACATAAAATGTGATGTAGTTATTTGCATATGTATTTTTAAGTGTTTTTTAAATATCATTTTGCCCGGAAGTGGTTGGGGACTCCTGATTTAGACTAAAAGCAACACACAGTTAACGTCATTAAGACCTTTTTTCCAACATAACCCTGTACAGCATATTCTGTTAGAGGACCTTCTGGATTGCGCTTGTCTGTTATGCTTTATGATAATAAAAAAAAATATCTCCTTCAATATTAGAACCCACCTTTAGGTAGTTAGAAACAGTACAGCCAGTGACTGCATTGCATGACGAAGGGGTCTAATTTTTCGTACACCACGCGAAAGCGAGGGGCACCTTCACTTGCGTCTCACCAATGGGCGTGTTTTAGGTGCATCGTGCGATTTCTGATATAATTATGTATATATAATAAATATAATTTACAATTAACCACATCCATATCAGACCCACTGGGCCAGATGAAGAGGAGGATGAGGAGCAGGGGGGGGTGGCGATTCGGGGACAGATGAGGTGGTGGACACCGCGCGACAGAGACAGATGGGACAGTCAATATAGGTGGAAATGTATGTGCTGATTCAGATAGTTACTTTAAACAGTAGTTGTTATGATTATGAAATGCATTCAAATGTGCCTGACATTGTGTAAACCGGCCTGTGGGGTTTTGGTGACCTGTGCACCAGTCAGCCAAATTACCACTAGACTGGCTGTGATTCGCCTTGCGCCGAGAGTAGACCAGGTTGGAGCTGGCGAGCTTTCAGCGCACCTCCTTTTGGCACTAAATTGTCACTATGCCAGGCTGAATCAATCGGCACCTGCCCCTGCTGTCCTGCCACACCCATCGAGGTGAATGCGCCTTGGTCTACCAAATTAGCAAACAGGGTGCGCACGATAAAATTACCACTGCGCAGCCCACGCCAAGATGCGCATTCCATGAAATTAGAGCCCTAAGGCTCATAATGGTGTGTGGCACTGATTTGGCTTTGAGTGCAGACTTGACTGTTATACATACAACATTTTTCTTGTCAAGGCAAGTGCCAGGTCTTGTTCGGTAGATTGTTATATTAACCACATTTATTTTTGTTGTACTGGAAAGGAAAAATGAAAGAATGGGATCATTTCCGGCCTTATCGTCACCATTCAGTAATTGTTTATCGCTGTTAATTAATTTCAGACCCTACCGTGATGAGTAAATTTCCATAGAGTAGGAGTCATTATTTATAAATCAAATCATTTCACAGGTAAAGAATACCAAATATAGATTTTAACATAACCAGAGCCCTCTAGACATGAAACAACACCCCAATAATCACTTTTACCCTCATATTACCAAATATATTAGAGATAATAAGAGAAAATAAGATTAATAAGGATTACTGCGCTCTCCTGATTTTTACTTATATTTACTTCATTGGTAAGCTTTAGATTGCATACTGTGTGGTTACGTTTCCAGTTTGAATGCAAGATAACTATACATAGTGAACTCTACGACTATGTGTTCATTCAATTATGCACACGCTGACAACCTTTAGGGTTAGCAGCATTGCTGTGATCTCCTCATGGTCTCCCCTGTAAACATGTCTGCCAATGTACAACTGATGAATTGTGGCTTGAACAAAACTCACAAAGAAAAAGCTTGTCACCTTAAAACAGCTATGTGACAAAATGCATTGCTGTTACAGGAAACTGCAATATCCACCTAGAGTATCAGACTTGTTCATCAATAAATGTTATTTTTTTCGAGCAGTTGGATTCTGTGATATACTCTGGTATTCATCTATAAACAGGAACAACGGTATGCAGTTGTCCACTCGTTAATTGGTTCCGGACTCGGCTGTGATAAGTGAATTTCCATGAAGTAGGATGCCTAATTTATAAATCAAATGTTTTCATAGTTAGATCATAGAAACCCATTTAAAACCATCTTAACACGTTTATATTTTGACTGAATGAGCATTAGAGTACATTTTTAGAGCTGCCTAGACATGAATTACCCTTTTAGTCACCTTCACACTCGCATTATCCAATATTGAAATTGAAATAAGACAAATAAGACAAACATGTAGACACACACAACTCAGTAAAAAGTAAAAAGAGACTTATTTTGAAAGGTCACTTAGTATTTTTTTTTTTAACCATTGGTCAAAAGGCCGCAGTCAACCACAAAACAGCAATCATAAAAAAACAAAAATATGATGGCATGAAATTGTAAATTTTGAAGCGACTGTATACTCAAACTTTATTTTCACACTATCTTGTTTTCACACCCACGAGATCACTGCTTTCCACAGTTAGTTTGTATTGTATATATTATGTATAATGGATGTAGACTACATGAACAAGCAAATCAGTCTTTTCACAAGAAAGGTGTATTTACTTACAGTCATCCCTCCTTTACTGCGGTTAATTGGTTCCGGACCAGACATTGGTAAGTGAAGTAGGAGTCAATATTAATACACTGAATATGTTTGTGAGAGCATAGAAAACCTGTCTAGAACTCTTAAATACATTTTTTTTCCCCGATTAAAGATTAGATTAGAGATTAAAGGGTTTCAAACGGAGTGAGGAGGAAGGACAAAGCACTTCCACACTGAATGGGTGGAGAACTTTTTCCACCCGAACATGTCAGACATGCATAGTGAAGGTAATTTGATATAATTTAAGGTCTCACCAATGCTTTGTGTCATTACCGATGCCTTGTGACGAGAATACTACACACGATGTGGTTTTTGACATTTTTTACTAATAATGGGCCAGAGTCAACCACGTAGGTGATCATTTATTCATTATTACATTTTTGAAAAAACATGATAGAGTAAAAGAGCAATGTTCAAACCGCAATGTAGCGAGTGACGGACTGTACCATTTGATTTGCAAGCAAAACATATTTAAAGAGCAAAGAAAGAACAGAAATGATACCTTGTAACAATGTTTAATTTCATCTGGCTCCATCTGCAAACAGCGTATGGCAGTTACTGACTTTAAACAAGCAGATGGAATTGGCAGGTTTCCCAGCTTGCCTTAGAAACACTTTAAACTGCACACATAATAAATATGCTTTTTTTCTTTGCAGGATCATTCTTTATATGTTCTTCTGTTGAATTTTATTCTGCGCTGTGAAAGGATTTTTAGAATCACACAAAGCTAAACTCACAAGCAGTCTCTCAGTAGTCCCATGTGAAGAGGTTTCCTGGAGCAGCAGTGGCAGCTGGCTTTACTGCGTAACGGTTAACAATGTCCTCTGTGAGACGCCGTCGCATTGCCGAGCTATTTATTGTTCACTTTGGGAGCGGGCTGCGACAGCTTTTATTGGATCTTACATCATTCAAATGTTGATCCTGGTAGTCACGTTGACTGTGAGGTAATAATGTTAGTGGACGTCGCTGTTATTTGCAGACTAGAATGATCATACTGTGGAACCTCGGTTAACCTTCGCTCCGGTTAGCTTGTTTTTGGGTAATATATGCCAAAATTTTGCCTCAGTTTGCGTACATTTTCCGGTTAGTGTACAATATATCATTGAAATGAGAAACACTGTCGAATTCAAGAAATGGTGTCGATTTCGCTACCTTCGCTGTCTTTCTGAAGAGTCAAGTCAAAAATCATGTCTCCAATGAAGGTAGACATAACCTTAAATGTTCATTTATTCCTTTCATTCATCTGCTTCCATCTATCCATCCATTTTCTCTGCCGCTTATCCTTACTAGGGCCGCGGGAGTATGATGGAGCCTATCCCAGCTGCCTTTAAGTACACCCTGGACTGGCTTATTGAAGGGCACATACTGCATAGACCACACTACCGTTCATACCTATGGACAATTTAGGGTCGCCAATTAGCCTAACATGCATGTTTTTGGAATGTGGGAGGAAACCGGAGTACCTGGAGAAAACCAACGTATGCACGGGGAGAACATGCAAACTCCACACAGAGATGCCTAACGGAGATTTGAACCCAGATCTTCCAGAACCTCCTGACTGTGTGGCCAACATGTTAACAACCACCTTGCGGCTTGTAAAACTATAATTGTAATTATATGAAAATGTGTTTTGTGCTAACATTATTGGCTTTTTCGATTGGATTAAATTGACATTTCTTACGGGAAAAATTGGTTAGTGTCGGTTTTGGTTAGAACTGGACCCTGTGGAACAAATAATGAACTCTACTCTCCACTCTACTTTGGTTAAAAAATACCTGCAAGAGGATGCTTTAACTTTAATGCATCAAAGACCAAAGCCAGACATGAGTTACTCCAGCCTGGTCCTTCATTTGTTTCATTCCTACGAGTTTCCTAAAACGTATGTAAGGTAAATCAGGAGTTCAGACAAGGCCGAACTTGTATTTGTAGGACACGAGTAACACAGACAACGTTTGGCATCACAGCGGCTTTACTTTGCAAAACACTAGCAACCCCCAGCTGTTTCCAGGTCTGTTACACTGCTGCCACACAATCTGCACCACTTTCATGTGGAAGAACCTTGTTCATCCAATCTCTTTCAATAAGTTCACAGCAGTTTCCCTGGCGATTCGACACAGGCAGGAAAAAACATTCTCACTAACCTTTCTAATTATAAAGACGGCCTTTTTGCGTAATCTGTGTGAAGCGCTAGTTGATAAAGTTCAGTTGGTTTTAGAAGGGAGACAGGAGAGATAATGGAAAAAAAATGCTGGAAGAAAATTGATAAGGATGTAACTTTCAGAGCTATGCTGAAGATGAAGGATGTGCAAGCTGAACCACAAGTAATAAAGACAGAAAGAATTGAGGGTTTGCAATTTACTGAAAAACTATACTCAACTCACACAGGTTCCCCATTTGGAAAAGATATATACAAATCTTATAGTTTGCTTCTCTTTTGTTTGAAACTTGCATGTAATGCATCAGACAGAGAAAGTATAACTATAATATAAACTATAACAATAAGCTATATTATACACACACGCCCACACACACACACAATCAAAATCTTAAGACCAGTTGAAAAATTGCTAGAATTTACCTTTTGTACATTTGGTTTAAATTTTTTGATCAGCTGATAAACAGCTTATTTCAGGGTTTTTTTTGTGTTTTTGTGTTTCAAGCTTATTTCAGTGTAATTGTTGTTTTTAATAAATAACTTTTTGTCACACTCCCCCTTCTTGCTTTTGCATATTGTAGCTCTACTTAAAACCTCAAGATCCAAATGTGCAAAAGGTCAATTCTGGCAATTTTTCAACTAGTCTTAAGATTTTGACCAGGTCTGTATGTATATACTGTGTATATATATATATATATATATATATATATATATACACATACATATTAGATCTGTAGTAAATTGGTATAAAATAAAACTTTGAAACTTGATTCGGGTATTTTTTTACCTATTCCTCCTATAAAGGCCCCTAAAATTAAATTCAATTGAAAATTCATTAGCATTTTATATACATGCCGCGACCTTTTAGTAACACAGCAACACATTTATGATAACATATAATACTTATTTTTTTGACATTTTTATTTTGACAATTATTTTCTCATCTTTCTCTCAATTCACACAACGGAAGGGGGTAAGAGAAAAACAGACTTTATATGGGGTGCATTTTTATTTTTTATGATTATTTTGCTATGATGGATAGTGCAAACTGTGTGCCCTGATATGTTTTTGTCTTGTGACCAGCAGGGTCACTCATTGATTCCCAGCATCTCTACCAAACCACTAATAAGACACTTAGCATTTTCCCAAGGCCTTTGTGTGCTTTTATTTATTGGAGAGGGTGGAAGGTCTGTATGTGTTTGTGTGTGAGAGAGAGATTAGCCGCATCTGTATTGTCACATCCATATTACATGGGTCATATTGATATAAGCCTGCTATGCTTAGTATAATGTATGTACAAATGTAAGCAGCTTTGAGGAGCGGTTTTGACATACTACATATTATTATTTCCTTGCCACATCGCGGTTTGAATTTTGTGGGTCACTCAATTACAATTTTTCAAAAATATATATCAATTCATAAAACATGCTGTTTTGTGGTTGAATATGACATACTACAAAAACAATGCATACTTGTGCAAATTGTACTCATTTTTTGAAGCATTTTTAAGCATGAAAATGGCTAAATGAACTAAAATAAAAATACAAGGCATTATGAAGATGCATTTAAAATGTACATCAAGTATTCTACACTGATCAGTGTCAGTAATGTTACTTTATTTTCACTGAGACAAGCACCAGACTTCAATAGGGTTTTATTGCAGTTTTCAATTATCAATAGCAATAGTCCCTAATGAAAACACGGCCTACTGTTGCAGCCATAATCCACAGCAAGCTGAAACTCAACTCTGAACCACGACATTACTTCCTGTCCGCCACTCACTCTGCTCCCCAAAGGAACACGTTTATTGAAACACACACATGCGCACGTTTTTAATGACTTAAAACTGTGGGTAATATGAGTCTAAAGGGGACTATAAGGGTGTTCATGTCTAGAAGTCTCTAATAATGTTAACCACTATATTTAGAAAGCAGTAATCAGGTTTTCTATGCTCAAACTAAAAAAATATTCAATTTATATATTAGATAACCTACTTCCCAGAAATTAACTTAGCATGAACAGCCTTAAACTAATTAACCACGATTAATAAGGGATTACTGTACACCAAGAGAAATTCTGCAAGTTTACCAACAAAACACAAGCAGTGCCGAACCTGGGTGTTATCCATCTTTAAAGACTTAAGACGCCTATTTTTCAGTACTATAGAGCAACCAATTTTTGCAGCCAAGTGTTTAACAAAGACAAAGAAAAACAGAACTCTTCACCTGCCAACTTTCTTCTGGGGTTTCCGCTCACGTCTTTAAAGACTGCTACCCCTCAGGCACAGCGTTCAATGAATTTGCCATTTGTTTTCACACCTTCTCAATTGTAGATGAATTTCAAAATAATTCTCTATTAATTTTGTCGCTTGTACTTATCCATTCCTTCAAATGAGACTCAGATTATGCATGTTAACTTTGATTTGAAGAACATGAAATATGAACCTATTTGGTGTTGTGTCAATTGAAAATGTCACATGAGAGGGCTTTGAACGGTGTGATGGCCCTGCTGATACTCACAATGACGATGAAATACAATATTGGTGATGAGATCAGCTCAGACATTTGAAAGTCAAATTGACGCACGGTAATGACGTAGTTCCTATGCGACGGTGAGGCGGCAGAACACAACTTGGCGCACTTTTCAAGAGTCTCATGCGTTGAACTATTTCACCGCTTTGTTTGGCCAAAAGCAACATTAATAGAATAGAATGGTAGAGTGTCCTAATTACTCACTCTGGAGAGCAGAGAAGAAGACCTCGACAGCCTTGCGGAGTATATCGACTCTTGCTACCAAGAAGTCGTCATGGGGAAACCCAATACAGCCATTCCCAAAGCGGCGGCGGCAAAGAGATCCAGGAACGAGGACTCACCTGGGACGGCTTCTCCACCCGGGAAAGACTCGGCAGACATACTGATGTCCATCGATAACAAACTGTCCAGTCTAGATGCCCGCTTGAAGTTGCTGGAGATCATGCACAAGGAGTTCCAAGCACTGCGGGATTTGGTGGAGTTTAGCCAGCAGCAGGTGCAGGTCCTAGCCCAGGAGAACGCCTCGCTCAGGGAGTCGGTGAAATCCCTAACGGAGGGAATGACTAAACATTTTTAATCACCTGCAGCATTTAAAGGCAGACATTGTCTTACTACAAGAAACACATCTAACAAACACATCTATAGATGCACTTTACACAACACACTTTCCACATGTATACTCAGCCTGTTTCAACTCAAGGCAGAGAGGGGTAGCAATTCTCATCAACAAAAAATTAAACTTTCGCATTGGTAACATACATTTACAGACCCGCAGGGCAGATTTATCATAATTAAAGTTTATATACAAAATATGAAGTTATGTATTGCAAGCATATATGGACCAAATGTTGATGACCCTTCTTTTTTTCACTCCTTCTTCAAATCACTCTATGATCACTCAGACTGTACACTCATTATTGGAAGGGACTTCAACATGGTTCTTGATCCAAGAGTGGACAGGCTGAGTCGCAATGGAAATAATAGACAGAACCAATCCTCAGAGGTTGTTAAACAATACATGAAGGATTTTGGACTTTGCGATGCTTGGCGCTCTCACCATCCCACCGTTAAGGATTACACCTTCTTCTCATCAGTCCACCACTCATACTCTAGATTAGATTATTTTCTAACCAGCAGCACACTGATGAGTGATATATCTGAAACCAAAATTCATCCCATCATTATCAG
>QODF01000018.1:438520-484840 GCA_024372805.1 Oostethus manadensis
TGCTGCAAGCTAAATCAATCGAATGAATTCAGAATATGTTTTCACAGAGCTATTAAATTCCTGCAAGTTTCCTAACACAGTTGTCAGTGTGGTAGGTAGAATGTCAACAAATTTAATCAGTAGAACATTTGTCGGAAGGCATCAGTGGAACTGAGTGCATGCAAGCACGATTGTATTGAAAAATCAATTCCGGAGAAAGCTACTCGTGCAAGCATAGCAGAAGGTATACAGCTATGGTAGACCGGGTGTCCCGAGATCGGCGACCTGAATGGTAATAAATTTGTCTGAGGAAAAATGATGACAAATAAAGGCCTTTAAATGTTCCTATTTTCTCTATATGACATGTCACAAAGAATTGATGTTTCACTATGTGCTGCCACAAATTACCCCCGGAGAGAAAAACAGCTCAATGCAGACAGCTGGGTGTTGTGTGACGCTGGGGAGGTTCCAGTCATATTCAGACAGATTGGCTTGTGGGGAATTTAGTCAACCCCAATGTACTTTCCATCACCGGTTTTGACTCCTTTCTAACTGGTACAATGCAGGCACCTGCAGGGAATAGACCTCACCTACTATCTTCGATATGCTTTTGTTTGTTTTGTTTCAAGGTCTTGCTGCCAATTCAATTACTGATGGCTCCATGCCTCCTTGGAGTCCACCGATGGCATTTACAGTAAACATTGATGCAAAGCTTTATTTCAATACCTAGGCTTCTCCATTTGGTATGTACAGTAGGGTCCAGGATAGACTATCAGATCATACATTGATGCTCAATGCCCCCAAGCGTGAGCGTCTTGCTGTTTGCAAATCCCTTTTGCTCCTGATGCATGTCTTACAGATTGGTTTAGTGCTGCTTCAAGCTTCGGGCCCGTGCAGGCTTCATTACCTGATAGCAGCACAGATAGACCCAGGTGTGGTCAGAAAGCAGCTATAACGGTTTCTCCCCAGGAATACACCAAATCTTACCTCACATTGCACTTTCGGAAATTGTACTAGATATGTCATTCTTTATCCCCATGTTGTAAAGGTCTGTCTTGGACTCATTTTGTCATCCTAACCTTCTGGCTTCCGAAAGGAAGGACCAGTTTATAAGTCGAAATTTAGAAATTTTTGCACATATCAGGGGGGAAAAAAGGGCACTTAAAATGTATCAAAATTGTATAAACAATGAGATGTTTCTGAGACATACTCAGAAATCACTCTCTTCTAAGTATTTCTATTTATTGTGTTTGGTTTTTAATTTATTTGCCAAAATGCATATTGAAAAGCTTTAAATCTTGTGGGAAACAAACCCAGAGCTTTTAGGAAGTCAGTCATTAGTTGCAAAAATGAAGCAAACAGAGAAAGAACACTATTTACTTATATTTAGGAGTAGAAAAATATGTGTACTCACAAAACAGTAAACATGCATACGCTCCACATATATATATTCTCACATGCTTTTCCTCATACACACCAATCATCCTGAAATTGTGCGCACAAGAACAAGCCTTCTGACCATGTCCATAATTCACCATAGATGACCTCCAACACACCCGCAATTATCTCCATATAAACGGACAGGTTTTAGTTTCATTTTGAGTAGACATGCATAAAGAAGACATATCTTATATACATCTATAATATCTTCTATTCTAAGCCAAACTGCCACCACTGGCATTGTGTCAGGGGGGACACATAAACATGTGCATATAGATTTAGACAACACACCCAGTTTAAATCTTATTCTAATAAAACTTGCAATGAGGACAAACATGTTTGTTCTCTGCTACAGTAAGCATTTTATTAATAGGTGAAGATGCTGCTACTTCCATTAACAATGAAGTTGAGTCGGGGCGAGAGGTCTATAAGCCGGTGTGTCACAGCCTTCACCTGGCTAGACACACACATTTCCTCATCGGCCATGTTCTTCAATCACAAAAAAAATTCTATTGACAATGTTGCTATGGAAACTCTAAGTGACTCTAAGTAAACAAAATCAACTAAATCTTGCTAATGGTATGAAAAAATTAAAAAGTATAACCCTACTGATTGTTTCAATAACTCACCATGCAGTCGCTGCATCACCTGAAGATGCCACTTGAAAACAGAGTTGCATTGCTCCTGCAGCTGGTTGGTGGTCTGCACCGTGGTCAGTAGGGAATGCACTGCTCAGGTGGAAAGAGGGCAGCCTTTTTTACAGCCGGAGTGTGTAACACAGCAAAGGCTCTGACTGTTCTGCAGACCTTTCCTGTGCCATCCAGACATAGCTGTCTCCCATTGAAGGGATAGTTTTGATTTTTTGACCTGATGTTGCATGAAATCCCCATCATCATGGTAGTGCATCCCCAGTGACTTACCTCCCACTTTGTCCCTAGAGTAGAGTTCAGGTTGGATTTCGGTGCCGAGGAAAGTGAGAATATGTGTTGAAAAGAGTAATACATTTGCATGACAAACATGCCTCCCCGAAAAAAAATCAGACCTCACAAATGGCTCGGCTCTACTTTCTCTATTGTCATTATCACTACGGCATCCCGCCTGTCCACTGCTGAGTATGTGTGTCGCAGTGTTTGCATGCGAGGATGACGATCGCTGTGACGCAAGAGAGCAAGAGTGGTTACACACAGAAAAGTGTATGATTGTAAGACAGAATAGAGCTTTTATCTTGTCATCCACAACTCAACATTTCATTTCATGTTTTCAGAGAAAGACACACCCCCTATGCAATGTCTGCAACAGCACACTCAGAGGCCAGAACTTGTTCAAACCCTGAAAAAGCGCATCTAGTTTTTTTCTGGACTCCCTCAGTCAACGCCTCCCAAGTCCAGAAATATAAGTGAATAATTGAAGGTGTCTCTCACTGTCGTTTTATTTGACCTTTGTCAAGACTTTACATCAAATTGACTTTTCTATCTTTATCTATCTAAGGCAACAGCAGCAGTGAGGAAGAGAGAAAACCGGGACCTGCAGCCATGGATCAAGTCTTTTGGGGAAATCACTTCTGGTGGTTGTGCAGCTCATGAGGTGGAGATGAGAAGGTAATGCTTACTTTAATGTATTTCATTTTTTGTCACATGGACCTTTCTGAATTAGAACGTAAAACTCTAAAAAGGCTAATTTTAACTTCACACATGGACTTGTCTACACATAACATATTTTTCCAAAGCTCACCAAGCTGGCAAGATGTTTCATAGTTATGCTTTTCCTTGTAAAAAGTAATATTCAGAATAACATTTCTATTGTTTTTAATATTTACTTGAGATTCTAATAGAAATTGCTGGTGGTTATCATTAAATGAAAGCATGGGGGCAAACAATTATTTGTTACATTTGCTAAACAGTGTCTACATTTCCTCAAACAATAGGAATTGAGACACAGGTGGACCTCTTTCCTGTACCACGTATGTGGTATCCACCCCTGGGAAGGAAAGTACAACTGTTACTAAGACGACCTCAGTGTAGAGCAAAAAAAAAAAAAGCAAGAAATGGCTGGAGAAAGGGGCAGCCTTCTCAAGGCTGTTGTACTCGTTAAAAGTCTTGTGAGAGACCTAAGTCAAACAGGTATGTTCAAATACCCATATTTCTCTAGTTTTATTACAGCTAAAATGTGTACATACTGTATAATACACCTTGTGTCACACCATGCTTTCACTGGATAAATCAATACTTTTCCCAATGTCATTTACTCCGAGCAATCAAAGTGGTGGCTTGTAAGGAAGCTTATGAGCCAACAACACAGGATTGAAGTCATTCAACAGCAGCTGGATAAGAATGTCAGACTTGGAAACGAGCAGTTCAATGTCTACCCACCAGTCAACATACCGGCCAACGTTGCTCCCACTCAAAAGCTAAACAAAGATGACTTGGTGGCACAACAAGCATCACGTTGTTCATCAAAATATGCGGATAATCAAGTTGCTGTGACCAGTCCAGGGTGTACCCCGTCTATCACCCAAAGGCAAGCTGAGATAGACTCCAGCATACCCCCGCAACCCTAGTGAGGACAAGCTGTATAGAAAAGGGATGGAAGGAATGGATAAAGCTGCTGCTGTTTACTGAGAAATTCATAGTTTTATTTTTCTACATTTACCAAAACATATGTGCAACATATGTGTGTATGTGCAAGCATGCCAACAAAATGTCTTTTTGACTGCTGCTGATTATTTTATGAGTAAAAATATTATCACATCAGGTGCCTTATCTTGGTGGCTTCAACAGTACTGAAACAAATTAAATCTACATTTGTGGTGTATTTATTGTTTGAGTTTTTTATTACAAAATGTTGAAATATATTTTTAAATAAAATTCGTGAGGTCTGATTTTTTGGGGGGAGGCATGTTTGTCATGCAAATGTATTACTCTTTTCAACACATATTGTTTTGAGAAAACAAACTCTTTACTTCCGTGACACCAGCAACTGACCGGAACTTTCCCCAGCACCAAAATCCGACCAGAACTCGGCTCACGGGACGAAGTGAGAGGTGAGTCACTGGTGATGCACTACACTGGTGATGGGGATTTCATACAACATCATGTCACGCCCCTCATTTGAAATACCATTGACAACTGATATCTATTTATTTATCTGTACTGTACAAGCTGAACTTGAAACGGAAACCAGGAAAAAGCAACAAAACATGGAGACCTGTGAAGTGTATTCAAGAGTCAAATGGCATGTTGAGTATAATAAATCTGGACATATTGGAAGATTTACACTAAAATTGAAAGTACTCCCTGACAGTTCACCTGCATCCCCGCAGGGGGGGCCGCCCCGCTATTTGAGAACCACAGCCCTAAAGAGTCTGATGCACAGCTGTGTACTGCACCTGTCGCACATTTTGGACATAATTGAAGTTTTCATATTTAACAATTTAATTACATTTTTTAAACTTAATTCTAATAATAAAATAAATAAAAAAAGCGAGGATACTAATTTCATAATTAATTGCATTCTAACAAAGTGAAGTGGAATTTAAAAAATGGAAATAAAATGTTTCTCACAAATACACATTTATTATTTTGTCCTTTCAAAAGTAAATTAAAGGACTGTGTACCAGCTGTGCTTGGTCTGAAGCATGAATATCAGTATCTGCATTCTCACGGTCCATGGATATTAATACATCTGGAAAAATACGTGGGAAGTGTCTTAATTGCGATGTTATTAATATGCATGGTTTATCCATTTGGCCCAATATATATGCAGTATAAACACACACACACACACACACACACACACACACACACAATTTAAAAGCATTAAAACGACATTGTCCATTTATGTACATTTTTGTAAATTTTTCTTTACTATTGCTTTTGTCAGTTTTCACAAATTTTATTGTGCATGCTTGTTTCATAATGTACGTAGTGCATTTGACATGACATAGCTGTAAATGGCTTGTTTTGCATCAGTCACCGCCTGTAGTTTTTTCTGGTCTGCTTCCTTCTAGTTTGCCGGGTAATATAAAGCCAGTTGGAAAACTTTGCTCATAGTACTTAAAAAATACAGTGAACCAGGCTGATAAATTATTTTCCCGTTTTCCATCACTGGATGTTTGGATAAATCACTTCACACAGAGCATTAAAATAATTAAGTAATAAAGTCTTACAGATCACTTACACACATACAGAGTACTCATTTAGCTGGATACACAAAAACTTGCCTCTTTCAATTTTGAGGCTGTTCTGTAAATAATTTTCTCCAGCTCACCCGTGACCCTAAAGAGGACAAACAGTATGCACGATGGATTAATGGATACAACATTGGAAGAGCTAGAACATTTCCACAGAAATGTCAAAAGAGCCTGCCTGTTACTTATCCATGACCCGACATTGTATCCTTGCAGTGTGCTCACATGTTACACTGTATGTACAGTATGAAGTGAAGGATTGGTTCCTAATCAGGTGGCCGTTTTCTTCAACACAGTTACGCAAACTGTTATACACAATAAATAGTACACTTTGAGACCTATCCGGTGATATAACATGGGTGGGGGTTCTTCACACAGGTGTCCTTAACTAGTTGTAATAGAATAATAAATAAGAAAAAAATATATAATGAATATTGGGTATAATAGGATGATCTTATGGGCCTTTTCTGGCAGACCCATTAATATAAAATTTACTAAACCTCTAATTGGATTGCTAATGCATAGCAAAGCTTTTCTGAGATCATTAAAAATTAAAAATGTATGAATTTTTAGCTTCACATACATACATACTGACATGTACATCTGGTATTTGCAGTGATAACATTACAAAAAAGAAAAAAGAAAAACAGCTCTCACAACCGCTCTATCAAAGCTTTGGCTGTTTTCAACTACCAATTAAAAAACTTGGAAATGTATTCATACTCAATGAATTCGTACTTGCAATCTGCTACAACCATTTAATTCTATATACGTATAATGTCACAGTACAAAAAACAATACACAAACAGTGCTTTTGTGAAAACACATTAGGACCTACGTAAATATGACCGACCATGTTACATAGTCAAGACCTCTTAACTGGCTGAGGCAAGAATGAGGTGGCAGCAAAACAGATGCAAACTGATAAATGATTCAACTGCCCACTGCACTTTATGCACTATTTTAGCAGGGTCCTCAAACATGCAACTGGGCTTTCAGTCTCCAAGTCTCAGTGGAGGTCATTAGATTGCTGAAAAGCCTCTATCCATGCATTGTATGCAGCATCCGTCTGAAGTGGTGCCTTTTATATTGAAATGGACAGCACTGTTAAAAGAACTCTCAAAAAACAAAACAAAAAGCTGTGCTCTTCTGGCTACTACAATGACCTTCACATCTACTTGCGGCAGGCACTGCAGTACATTAGAAAGACGGCAACATGGACTGGAAGGACTTTGCAGACTTGAAGTTAATTGTTTCAGAAGGGTGTGCATTTGTGTGCTGTGTTCATATATTCACAAACAATGATTACTAGTTCATTTGGACAGCTGAAATAAACAAAATGTGAGGAAGTAAACCTGAAACTACTTCCATTGTCTAAGCATTTAGTACTTAACTAAAGGGAATGGATTTATTGGTGACGTATTTCCGCCTTCATTACTGGAGATTAAGCGATGCTTCTTTTTAAGCTTTTAGTATTCGGCTTTTTAAGTTATTTGACAGCTCTGTACATTTTAAATATACTTTACTCTTAAGTCAAAGTTTCTGCGAGCAATGGATTTCCCCAGTGGGCCTCCCGCCCAAGGTGAGCTGGGGTAGGCTCCAGCATAACCACGACCCTAATGAGGATAAGCGGTATAGAAAATGAATGAATGTATAGTCTGGACTGATGAGCTATGTAGTGTTCTTCTTGGCTTGGCTTGGCGAACAAAGATTTAGGGGCATTGACCACGTCTGGCGCAGGCGCGCTAATGGCGGACCAGGCCGATTTGTGACAGCAGGGGCAGGGATCGACGAATCTGGAGTTGGTGCTGTTCTTTGAAGGTTCTTTCTTGTACTGCTCTTCTCTTCGATGGTAGCCCTACGGCTGCTCTCAAAGGAGGAAACCGACTGGTGGACAGCGTGTTGCCAGGCCATTCAGTGAGCGGCTAGGACTGACTACTGTCGATGGTCGATGTGGCAGGTAGACAGGTATTTTTTCAGAAGGTCTTTGTACCTCTTCTTTGGTCCTCTGCCGCGGTGCCCAGTGGAGAGTTCACCATAGAGGACGATCTTGGGTAGACGGTGATCCTCCATGCATGACCATGCTGAGGAACTTTGGGGGACAACCAAGATGCTCCAGGATCTGCTCACAGTATCAAAAGCCTTTGTCAGGTCTACGAAGGTGACGTATCGACCCTTGTTTTGTTCACCGCATTTTTCTTGGAGCTGCCTGAGCACAAAGACCATGTCGGTGGTACCTCTGTTTGATCTGAAGCCGCACTGGTTCTCTGGGAGGTGGAGTTTTGCCACAGCCGGTACCAGTCTGCTGAGGAGAACTCTTGCAAGGATTTTGCCCACGATGGAGAGGAGAGTTATACCCCGGTGGTTGGAGCAGTCAGACTTTTCCCCTTTGTTCTTGTACAGGGTAGTCAGATCCACATGTTTAATGTGGATCCTAAAAAGTCGAGATTCAGTTGAACAAAACAAAAACTTTTATTTTTTCAAACTTAATGGAAAAACAAATTAGTCAACCCTCAATTTTTGTATGATTCGGTTTTCAATAAAAATTTTCGCCTAAATTTCCATCCATCCATTTTCTATACTGCTTATCCTCATTAGGGTCACGTGGATGCTGGAGCCTATCCCAGCAGACTTTGGGCGAGAGGCGGGGTACACCCTGGACTGGTCGCCAGTCAATCGCAGGGCACATATAGACAAACAAACATTCACACTCACATTCATACTCTAATGGACAATTTAGAGTCACCAATTAACCTAACATGCATGTTTTTGGAATGTGGGAGGAAACCGGAGTACCCGGAGAAAACCCACGCACGCACGGGAAGAACATGCAAACTCCACACAGAGATGCCCAACGGAGATTTGAACCCAGGTCTTCCAGATCTCCTGACTGTGTGGCCAATGTGCTAACCACTCATCCACCGTGCGGCCCCGCCTAAATTTGTCTTGTATTTTAACCTTTGACACATTGACTATTGTGGTATTAATA
This sequence comes from Oostethus manadensis, assembly GCA_024372805.1. NCBI lineage: Eukaryota > Metazoa > Chordata > Actinopteri > Syngnathiformes > Syngnathidae > Oostethus > Oostethus manadensis. Next base: position 447,115 of record QODF01000018.1, read on the forward strand.
GAGGTGGACGGAAACTACTCCCTGCATCGCTTGTTTATTCAGCAATCTTGGATCAGACACCCAACACCAAATCCTGCGGTACTTAGTTTACACACTACAACAGTAATAACAGTAACAAGTTCATTCATTTGACAAATTTAAATGAAAACTTTACACAAACTCATCAGTTTGCCGCACAAAAAATAAAAATAAGGTACATCAAGGCGGAGAAAGAACTCACGAAAGATAATAATGTGAAAGGGATGAAAGTGTTAATGAAATGATGATCACAAGGTGTATTATACAACGATCACAAACAATTGCAGCTGTTGAGAAGCTGTTGTTGGTGTATTTGCCTTCTCTGCTGTTCAAGAGTCTTTAATGAAAGGTAAGAGTGACGCTAAATGTTCATTTATCATTTTCATTATTCTACATTGTCTGGATATCTGCAACAGATTAATTGGATTTGCACTGTTTTTAATGAGGAAAATTGCCTCGATTTCTGCATGTTTCAGTTTTTGTCTGACCTTTTTGACCAAATTAATAACGAAAACCGAGATACTATTGTACTAGCGTAAATGCCAATTTAATATCAGTCTTTGGTCTACTGATAAATAAACTTGTCAATAAAATATTGCAGAAGAGTTAGAAACATTTCTTATAATGAATGATGTGGTCTTCCCAAAATGATTTCAAGTCCTGTTTGCATATTGTTTAGCCAAACAAACCCTACTTGTCAATGTCAACTTTGTTTGAAGAGGTATGGCTGCAACCACGCTATTTTCAAACTTAAAGGATTTTCTGCCTACAATACTTTGCATATTGAATATGGAAGATGTGTTGAACGACTCCATTTCCTATGCATGATGAAGAATCTTGGTGTCAGTACCACTTAATCTTTCTCAGTTTCCAGTGTGTTATTGCAAATATAATCTCATGCCAGTGCTATGAATTTGCATGTGATAATTGGTTTGAAACTGCAGATGCAGGAGGTAATTGCCAGTCACCAAGCACCCAGGTTGTCCACCAACCCTTAAACACAAACAACTAAACTGATGGGGATGCCATGTGATGTGACTCAAGGTGAGCTTCGTAGTTTACAGTTTGAGCACAATGCAAGTATGTGACGAGATGAAGCCACAATCCCATCTGTGTGTGTCAGACACAGATTCCCTGTGGGGGTCTTAATTGCATCTCTGGCTAATCCTGTCGCTTGTCAGGGTGTCTTCTGCCGGTGGCCCTTTACAGGAATAATCACCAAACTGATTGGGAAAAGGAGTGCACACCTGACTTCTTGCCAGAGCCTCAAAATTATGACAGACGTATAGCGGATATCCATTTACACACTTTGAGGAAAGTGTGAGATTACAGAGAAAATTATTTTTGTACCTCCATCTGCAAGTTTGGTGTAAATGCAATAAATGCAATTTATTGTCTACTGCGATATACTGTATACAGCAATCCCTCGTTTATCCTGGTTAATTGATACCAGACATGATCTGTGAATTTCCCCAAAGTAAGATTCCTTGTTTATGAATGGGATATTTTTATTGTTAGAACATTGGAAACCTGTTTACGACATGGTTTTTAACATTATTAGAGCCCTCTAGACATGAACTAACGGCCCTGTAATGACCTTTGCACTCACATTACCCAATTATCCATTATCTCTTTGGTATTACCATGTCTAACTTATTGAGTGGATATATGGGGGAATAACCATAAAAGTACATTTCACTACTAATACATATCACTTCTATTTAAATGTATATGTTTTAAATAATAATAGAACATAGTCCACCACAAAAGAGCGATCATGCATTAATTAATTTCTGAAAAAAACTGAATATAGCAAAGGAGAACTGTATGGGGTGCTGAATGTAAAAATTCACACACCGTTTTTAGCCATTTTTTTAAAAGAACATTTAGATCACTTTTCTCACATTTAATTTTCTTCACATTTGAGGTAGAAATCGAATGGTGTTTTTCTTTAAAATTCATGTTATTTTTATTTTAAAAAATTTAAATAAACTGCAAATCTAAAACAAAATTCTTTAGCTATACTTTTAATTTAAATTTAAATGATAAATCAAAATTCAAATCTTAAATGTATATATAAATAGGACATCTACATACAAATGTTAAATCTAACAATATATATTACATCTAAATATTAATGTTAAGAAGCCACACTGTGGAATAATAACATTGCTCGTTGACTTTTTACACTTCATTATGTAGTAGCAGTAGCAGTGTGCCAAAGAAAAGGAAAACTATCACCGTGGAAGTGAAAGGACACGTCCCTTATATTGGCCACTCTTTTGGTCTCAACTAACTGACCATTATTAAGAATCAAGAGGATTAAGTGCTGATGACGGCACAGTTACAAGGTGATCTGGGAAGAGAAGAGGAGTTATCCTTTCAGCCTGAAAGAAGTTGTTCTCTTCTTATTAGTGTTTCATTTAATTATTGTATCGTTTTAGTACTGCATGTAATGTCATTCATGTGTTCTGTGCACAATATTAGTGCTGTGATGACAATCAATTAAAAAGTGAAAGTGAAACTTCCTTTCAGTCAGTCAGCCTCTTTGTCCAAGTCCGTATATATGTATGTATGTGTGTGTGTATATATATATATATACGTATATATATATATATATACACACACACACAGTATTTAGTTAATTTTTAGTTAAATTTAGGTAATTTGGCCAGGCCGTGTATTTTGTCTTAAACATGTTTTTTCCAATAACAACCCTTGAAAAAGAGAGTCATATTTTCTTCAGGACCATTTTGTATTTGGGTCAATACTGTACGTACTAACACCCGTCTGATCCACCCTTGCGCAAGCACGGGGCTTGAACCAGCGCCTATTGAATGAGAGTTAAAGGAGCTAGCAGTCAAGCTAAAAGTTTGAGTGGACAACTAGATGTCCAATGCGACTTTTAAGGTGTCAGAGAGTTAACTTTACCAGCTAGAGGCCGTTACTACACCATGCACAGAGATTTTATTTTCACACGTCATGTAGTGATGGTTCAGCAATGAGGTGGTCTAATTAAAGTCGTTTGCTGGGAAATGCATTTAATGAAGCAATGTGCTGTGCAGGTAACTTAAACATCATTTATGACAGCTGCTATTAGGAGAAAATAAAACATGACTGGGTGTGCCAGGTCAAAACAGACGGGGGGAAATGCAGTCATTGAATTTCTAAACATGCTCGGCAGTATAATTTGTATGTATAATTAGAATTTGAGTTTATTAACGAGCACAAAGGAGAAGTGGTAAGTTTCACATATCTAAAAGACTCACAGTGTACTGTAACTGTGAAAAGCTGGAGTAGGCAGCTCCCTTGGGAGCATACAAAGAGAGGATCTTCTTTTTTTCTTTCCATTTCTTGCATGACTGGATCTGAGTGCACACTTTGGTAGGCTTTTGTCTCCTCTCTCTGTTGGTTCTTATGTGTATTCTCTGTTTTATGTTTGACATTTCTCCATTTAGGTCACTCTCTAAAGGAGGGGTGCAAAGACAAAAGAACAACACCCCAGGGCAGCAGTATAGGAAAAGAACATTTAGGTATGCTCTGGTAATATATGCCACAAAGGGCTCCGTGCCAATTGTCTCTACTCAGAGGACAGTCTATGAATCATTTTATTTTCTCTTTTCAACACGCCCTCTCTTGGGGAACTAGAAAGGAAAGTTGAGTTTTTGTCTGTTAAAGCAAACGAATGAAACACAGGATCACACAGCGACTACTTGATTACGCAGAGGTGTCTTTTGATAGAAAACACACAAACCTAGACCAGATCAAATGTGATTAAAATTTTGTTCTGGCTGCTTGCAAGTGGGTAAAATTATCTGGAACTAACCGAAGGAAGATTCCTGAATTTTAAGTGTGCATAATAGAATAGGAAGATCTGATCATTTTTCCCACCTTCTCTGTTGTACCGCTGCAAAGTCAAACACCATTGCCTTGAGATAAGTAATTTGTAAGATAAATAAAGCTCACTGCAACCTGCCCTCCTGAACCAAACCATAGAGCGGTTGGGCGTCTCCATCTCTCATAGGGCTGTAGCTCAGCCTAGAAACTATCAGCAAGATGATGTGTCCCTAGAGGGGAAGGCACCTGGGGAAAGAGGTGGCCTTTTATCATCTGAAACCCACTTCTCTCATTATTACAAGACACCCTAGAATATGCACATATCACATTGCCTTATAATGCTATTTGCATATTATATCATTTGCATACAAATTCACACAAAATGCTGTGTTCTCATTTATTCCTCACTTGGAAGAGAATGGAATCTCCGTACTAGAAGGGTTCTGCAGTGGCCTTTATTAGACAGTATAACAGCCTTCTGAAAACGGCAAAGGCCTATATGGCTAGTTAGGGATGCGAACAGAAACACGCCTCATCTTTTCTAACAGTCTGGCACGCTCGAGTGGAGAATGACAGAGGGAATCCATCTCCAGTCATCTCCCCCGCCCATTAGGTCTGTATGGTTGCCACTGCCAGCCCTTGCAAACTTTTTCAGATGGGCTGCACAGATCAGCCAGGAGGATGACCATTTATTACGAATGAGTCAAGAGACTTCAGACCACACCGAGGCAGAGATGAGTTCGTAGTGCAGGCACCAAATGGGAGGGAAATTACACGTGATACACGTGAGATTGATAACTTTGAAGACCTTTTTCCTTCATGAAAACTTAAAATGCATAGAAATAAACTCCTATGAAGAGAGACGCAGTATGAATTGTCAACAAGCCGGGTGAGCAAAGTAGAGACTAGGGCTGTTCTGCCTAGTCAGACTAGAGTTGTTCCATCTAGTTGTTGATAGTGAACTGATGAAGCCTGAACAAATGAGAGGTGAAAGGTCTTAGAAAATAACTTGAACAGTTCAGTTGCGATTGTTTCAATGCCCTGCGAATATAGATCCATTTTTGACCGGGCACATTTTTTATCACTTCTACTTGGGCATGTCTGTTTGTTACATGATGTTGAGATGTTGGAGAAAGTCGGTGTTTTGCAGGTCTCAAGTCTTTAATCCCAACTCTCAGGTAAAAACATACAAGTCCAAGTCAAGTCGCAAATCCAGATAATACAGGTCAATTAAGTACAAAGTCATAGACTTGAAGTTTTTAGAGTTGTACTAACTAACTAAATAAAATGCCATTTTAACAATATAAAAATCTATTCAATTTGACAAACACAATAAAAGCATTATGAATTGTTTTAAAATAAATAAAAAAAAACAGTGCAACAAGACAAAATCACAAAAAGAGACCTGACATAGCATTCAGGTTTTAGTATGAACAGAATGGTCTTCATTCAATGATAATCGTTTATGATATTTTCAAGCCGTGTCCATTCTCAAAATTATGACTTGAGTCCAAGTCATGTGACTCGAGTCCACACCTATGGCAAAAAGTAACGTGATGTCTACAACTGCAGATGGTCTTTCCATTGATGTTTTTCATGGTCTGTAAATGTCTAGCATTTGTAAGAGAGTTTTATTGAACTTCTCACCTGGATTTCCCAAGGTGTGATGGGGCGTTGCTCATGAGTGTCTTTCCCCTGCAGTTTTTTTTTTCCAAACTCCCACCTCTGATCATGACGTAATAATACCAGGGTAATAATAATAATAATCAATGCTGTCTGTCCAAATATGTTTTTAGTTGTGAGATGATCCACTCAAACCAGGATATATTCATAACCACCCCGACTAGGCTCAAGAATAAGGTAGTTGTAGATTTCTACTGTTTCACACGAGGGCATTTTCTCATATACAGCCAATAAAACTCCTGTGCCGGATAAAATACTCGTTCTGTACAACATGCCCTAAATCACATCACGTGGAGATGCTTCAATGCTATGGACCTGTATTTAGTGGATAGAGCTAATTGCTGTCTGTCACTGGATGGTCAGTACAAAAGTCCATCACTGACAGACACTTTACTTTGTTCACGGAGGAGTTTCTTTCCTGCTCTGTTGACTTTGTTGCATGTTACTCATCAAGACTGTCTATTTAACCTTAGGATCTCGTCTACTGCCTGATCTCCCCCTTGAGATTTGGTCTACTAGTCTTTGTTGATGGCTGGTTGCAGAAGGGTTTTGATTGGCATTTGTAACCAATACATAGTAAAAGGTCAGTATTCCGCACACAGCGGCAGCACAAACACATCCAGTTTTGTCATTGATTTTAGCATCAGTCTGTTGGCCCATTAGCTTTATTCATTCATTTTCTATACCGCTTATCCTCATTAGGGTCGCGGGTATGCTGGAGCCTATCCCAGCTGACTTTAGCAGTGGGTTAACTCGGCTTTTGCTGAGCAAAACAAGAAAACAAAACAAACTAAACTAAACTAAAACACTAACTACTGTTCCAGCAACCAATTAATTCAATAGTAAATGTTTTATGTGGGCAGCATGGTGGATGAGTGGTTAGCATGTTGGCCACACAATCTTTTTGTGTGGAGTTTGCATGTTGTCCCTGTGCATGCATGGGTACTCCGGTTTCCTCCCACATTCCAAAAATATGCATGTTAAGTTAATTTGCGACTCTAAATTGTCCGTAGGTATAAATGTGAGATTGAATAGTCCGGGGTGTACCATGTCACTCTCCCAAAGTCACCTGGGATCGGTAGATCCCCCCACAAACCTAGTAAGTATTAGCGTATGGATATGAAAATGGACGGATCAATATATTGTGATTTACCTTTGTTCCACCAGTATACTGACTTGTTGGCAGACTATGTTGCTTCTGATAAGTAATAGTCTATATTTTAGATTTCCATATACATATGACCTAAGACAGTGATTATCAACTTGTGGGCCAGAGCCATTTTTAGTGAGTCATGGGGTCTTGGACAAAAACGTTGCGTCTGTGCTTTACGCTTGCTACGCCACCACGAGCTGAGTGTCATTTTTATGAGCGACTCGGTCAAGCTTAAGCAACAGGTGAAGGACATCGCGTGTGGACTTAAGGCACTGACTCACAGCTAAATAGCTACACATCTACTGGAAAAGAGCGCAGCATAAAATGAAAGCTCATGTTGTGTTGCACTACTTCAAATTCTGTTTGCAACTGGCTCAAAATTACACCGTCAGCGCTTAGCAAAGGCTCCTGTGTATGTGTGTGTTACCTGGGGTGCCGCCTACATGCTCAGAACTGTTGCATGTAAATAAACTATTTTAATTTTTTTAATAAATGGTATTAATGAGAAGTTTACGTTCCAAATTTGTCACGTGTCATTGAAGAGTGATGGCGGGTCTTGTAGCCATAGCAGTTGACAAACCCTAACATAAAATAAACAAATTGGTCGGGGATTAAAATACCCAAAAATGACTATGGTTAAAAAAGATTTAATTTGATTGCTTAGGATTTCCACTTCTTGTGCACTTGTTGGTACTGCTTCAGTTTCTATAATCTTGCAGGTGCCATATCTTTACCCTGTTGGCTATTATTCCATAGACTTGATTGTTGTCACAAATTCAAAATCCCTCTGAATAGCTGTCTGTATTTTTGGGGTGGTGGCTTTTACATAAATGGTATTTTTTTAGTAGGAGGGAACTGTTGCTCTTAACCCTCACCTCACACACACACACAGAAATAACTGCAACAACAGCACACAGGTAACTGGATGAGCCGCAGAATGTAATTCCAGGAACTAAATTAATACCCGATATGAGGTCTCTTTCAAACCTAACCTGTAAAATAAATACAGCATCACGTGCTTTGTTGTGCTTGTTAGAAAAAAGACCAGCTAATAAAAGCACACTATCCAAAGTAGAGAAAAATAGAGTGGAAGCTCATCTACTACTACTCTTCATGTTGACTTTTCACAACTTTTTATCGACAGTATGTATAAAAGAAAGAAAATACTGTAAATTACAGACTTTAATCCGCTACTTTTTTCACACGCTTTGAACCCAGCGTTTCCAACATTCATGCGCTTAATTTACGGCTAAAATGTCTACAGTTCCCGTGATGCTGAATGCAGATTTAGAAAGTAGTGAATTGGAGTTCCCCTCCGTGAATCACCACCTTACCGCGGTGGAGGGGTTTGAGTGCCCGAGTGATCCTAGGAGCTATGTTGTCGGGGGCTTTATGCCCCTGGNCAGCACAAACACATCCAGTTTTGTCATTGATTTTAGCATCAGTCTGTTGGCCCATTAGCTTTATTCATTCATTTTCTATACCGCTTATCCTCATTGGTATGGTGTTTCGGGCATGCCCAGTCGGGAGAAGGCCCCCAGGAAGACCTAGGACACGCTGGAGGGACTATGTCTCACAGCTGGCCTGGGAACGCCTTGGTGTCCTCCCGATGGTGCTGGAAGAGGTCGCTGGGGACCGGGAAGTCTGGACTTCCCTACTAAAGCTGCTGACCCCGCGACCCGGACCCGGATAAGCGGAGGAAAATGGATGGATGGATGGATGGATGAATTGAAGTTGTCAAGTAGACGCTAATATCACATTGTGAAGTCTTACACAGCGATCATGTTTTGATCTGACTCCAAGTCTGGGTTTGAATATCCGTTGGGCATCTCTGTGTGGAGTTTTCATGTTCTCCCTGTTTGTGTGGGGGTTTTCTCCGGGTACTACAGTTTCTAGTTAGATTATTCGGCGACTTTAAATTGTCCATAGGTATCAATGTGAGTGTGAATGGTTGTTTGTCTGCCCCACAATTGATTGGCGACCAGTCCAGGGTGTACCCCACTTCTCGCCCAAAAGTCAGCTGGGATAGGCTCCAGCATACCCCTGAAACCTTAAAGAGGATAAGCATAAAATATGGCTGGATGAATTAAATAATATGTCTGTGTAGATCAGGTCATGGTAATCCGCAAAGGTTGAATCAATACAACTGGACTCTTGGTTCTTGAAGAAGTTCTTAAATTTTATGTGTGGCATCTCCCTATCTATGTCTCTGATGGGTGCAGCGACAAAGTTGTGGCCAGGCGTGGCTGATTAACAATCGTTCTGTACAACAATACTTCGTTCACCTGCTTAGTGGCCGAACACTTAGTGGACACTATTTCCAGGATATGAGACAATCTTTCGGAGACAGATGTGAGGACATTGTTATCAGGAGACGAAAGGTAGTGGGTTTTTTGAACTTTTAGCACTTTTTGATCTCGTGACATGAAACCCTATGATGCCTCTGAAAAAGAAGGGACATTTGACAAAAATAAAATTAAATAAGGTTTCTGACATATATTTGCAGACATTTGTTTAAAACCAGTAACACCAAGCACATGTACGTTGATGAGTGCGGCAGAAACCCGAACAATTCAAGGCTGATGGACTTTGGCTGAGTCATCTAACTTGGTGACAAATTAAGGGAATTGTGTTTGATTATTCAAAGTGAGTGATTTCCAGCTTCAGGCTACTTAAGAGTAATAAGAGAACATCGCCAGAGAGAGTCAAAGTACCGTGAGCAATAGAGACCAGCAAAAAAAACAACATCACTATTTATTATTATTTATTGGCCTTGGTAAATGTCTGCGCTCCACTGTCTACTTAACAATACATCTATTATTGAGTTTGTTAGTTATCCAATAGAAAGAGCAATATATTTGTATCTTTTGTGCAACTCTAGTACTGGATCATATTACTGTTGTTACTAAATGTATTGTATATTGTTACGTCCCAAAAGGTGTCTAGGGTAAAATGGGACGGTGAAAAGCATAAGAAATAAGAATACTGGGCAGGGAAAAATGACACAATGACAGGTCAAAGAAAATTAAGTATTTAATCAAACAAAAACTGAGGGTGCAGGTGAGAGAGAGAGAGGCCACTTGCTGTCTGCCTCCTTTATGCCAGCTCCACCTAATTGTCAATCCATCACACTTGGGATGCACCTTCCAGGTGTGTCAACACTCTACAAAGGAGAGAAAAAACCCCGCAAAGAACTACACCCACTACGGGATGTAACATATATTGTATGTACAGGACAGATGATGTGTAGGTGACTTTTAACCATTTGACTATCAAAAGGCAAGAAATAAGTTGCAGCTACAACTTGCTATGGTGGGAAGAGCATTCTCTCTTTTCGTCATTTACTATTACACACCCAATATTTGACACTGGTTCACTGTCAGAACATTCTGAAAAGGACTCGTGTTGATGCATTTGTCATAAAAATATATCATATATTTCTAAGAACTCATAAATCATCACTTTAAAAAAAAAATATTAATTGCTGCATTTTTTCCAACATTTATTAAAGAGTCTTGTATGTCTTGTATAGTTTTTCATTGCTAATTGAACAAAAGCGATATCGACAAGAGCGTCACTTTCCTGCACAATAAATATTGTCTCATGCTCCCTATGCCCTTAATTCACCATTTGAGCCTGTTGTCTTGAAAAATGTCTTGCCACCAGAGATTTTTTATTGGCAAATATGCACAGATTCAGTACATTGAAGGATTTGTTTAGCACAGGTAAATGAGTCTCTCACTCCCTGTCTTAATAGTGTTCTGAATATCAAACTGTGAACAAAATAGAAACCTTGCATCAAGAGGGCTAAACTGAGTTCTATTCCCGCTGCACCAAAGATAAAAAGAAGCCTGTAGTTTGGGGATTTAGTCTAATTCAAAGTGCTTTGAGTGCATGACAGCTGACTGTGTTGCACTTTCAGTTTTGGCAGCAGGCGAGCAAGTCTGTGAGATGACCATGATGGTGACAGTTTTACTGGATTGTAATAATGTGTTGCTTTGTCAGACTGCCTGCACCTCTCCCTGCCAGCTCGCCTCTATTTAATGATTAATTAATCGCAGTGACAATCATTCCCCAGATGAAAGGTGTCAAACCAGTGATGATTCACTGCTGCCATATGTGTCAACCGCAGGCAGTCCAGTTTATGTTAAATTAGACAACATGTGCAATTAACACATTTTCCCAGCCTTTAATAAATAGCAGTGTAATTTGCATGATTTGTGTTTTTTATTGCAGTCGGTCTTGATACGACCTAGCCATTTTTGTTTGGCAGTGGAGCACTGGAACGGCTGGATGTTGGGGCATTTTTTAGGAACCTTAGTTGCACTTGCGACTGTAAAAGTTATTTATTTTCTTTAGCTTTACTTCCTGGTTCCTTGGACCAAGTTGCTTTTGAAGAAATAATCAATAATCGTACATTTTTCAAATTGTATGAAAATATAACAGCAATATATTTAGTTACAACAATAGACTAGCATGGAAGATCCCAGAATCTATATAGCAGTCGCTGCGCCCCTTTAGAAAGTGAAGGTTATGTTTTTGTAGAAGTGAAAGTTAAGCTTGTAAAAGTGAGAATAATGCCACATTTGTGTGTCCGCCTCTTCTCTCTGTATTTTTCCATCAGTCATATGTATGTGTTGTGCAACTCTGTGTGTGTGTGTGTGTGTGAGAATCAAAAAGTGTAATAATAATAATAATATTAATTTCCAACTACTCTATTTAATGTAAATAAACATCCCTTCTCTAAATTTTAATTACTACAGAATGTACACTTCAGTTTCCATAGTGTAGTTAAAAACATGGCTTCTGTAAATTGGAACTTTTGAATCCCATCGTAAAGTTGGTTTTCCCTTTGGCTAATCGCAGTTTGACAAGGCCAATAATCAGCAAGAGAGGCAATAATGATTCCATCAATTGGAAAGAGGTTTTTCTCACTGCAGCCAAGAAAGAAGGAAGATTTTCTCCCCTGAATAAGAGATTGGACACGTGGCCATATACACGCATTAAGCCTTCTCATGGGAGGATAAGGACATATTGAATCAGCCTTGTTGTTGCATCCGCAATGTTATACTCTACATTCCCCACTTAGATAGCGCATCAAGTTTTCTTGCTGTCTCTTCATTGATGAAAATTGTTTCCCTCACAGACAGCCACATGACAAAGACCGAGGATGTTTAGTTCTCATTTTAAGCTGTTGAACACACAACTTGAAAGAAACAATGGCATGAAATAAACAATCAAACGCTCCCTGACCTAACTTGGCCTGAGTTGTAAAATCTAGATTGAACTCCACTTCAGCTGAGGGAAAATTAATCTGATCGTCATTGAAAGACTGGCCTCCATGTACACTACACGACAAATAGCGCTTGATAAGACTTGATTGGCACTTGAGAGGCGGCGACTTAAAATCCATCTTGATAAATGTAACTCACAGGGATGAGGGAATACGCCACTATCTGTATCTGTTGAACCATCTAAATTGTCTGTATCTGTACTCTCACACTATGTGGCTGTGGTTTAACAGAAACCAAACTAGAAGCAAGCGGACAGAAAAAACCCCACACAAGTCGTTTACTACTCTATCTTGTCAAATGCAGCGCATACGTTACCAAACAGATAAGTTCACCAACTAACTTTAAATAGCATACAAGCAAAACAAAATAGAGAGTGTGAGCTGGAGTCAAGCCAAGCAAAAGCAGAGAATCACTGTCTGTTTTGAGTCAGTGTGTGGAAGATTGAGAAGTTGACTGCTGTGTGTGGCTGGCCAATCACAGCGTGAAGAGTAAACACAAAAGCAGTTACACAATGAGGATTTTCCTTCATCACGATTACCAATAATGACGAGATGTACTCGTTTTATGCTCATGCTCTGCAAAAATGCATTATCCATAACAAATACCCGTCTAAGACAAGTATCCGGCTCATCCCTACTATAATTGTATCCATACAGCAAATATTTTTTTTTAATACAGTATATTTCTTCATATATTACTTAAAATTGTTTTCAAGTTTTAATAAAAAAAAACAAATTTTTAAGGTGTGGTGGTTTCATTTTGTAGTGGCGCACTGACACGATCAATACCCGTAGCGGAAACCCTCTCTCTCTCTCATTATATATATATATATATATATATATACACACACATATATACTGTACAGTATATAATACATACAGTATGCCTGCGTGTGTATACATAATGTATATACTGTATATCCATCCATCATTTTTCTATCCTTAATCCGCTTATTCTCCGCTTATTCTTAAATCCATGAATACTGAGGCTGCACACTTTCTATGATCTACAGCATTCGTAATTTTCTCTGTGATTTCAATCAGTGCCATGAAAGTGGAAATATTAGCTCTGTATCCATATTGGCTGTTCGCCAAGATGTCATTCTTATTGAGGAATCAACTTTTCGATGATTTTGGAAAATTGTGGTAATAATGAAATTGGTCGGTAATTTGTGAAATGATGTTTATCTCCATTTTTGAAGATTGGAACTACTGCAGCGGTCTTCATTCTGTCTGGGAATTTGCCCCTCTGCAATGATAGATTGCTGATGTGCGTTAGCGGTTCTGCGATCTAATTGATAACCATTTTTATCCTTTCCATTCCAATCAGTTGATGTTTTTGCTTTACATTTATGTACAATGTCAATGATTTCTTTTTTGGTCACATAACTAAGAAGCACAGAGTTGGAGTTCCTGTTATAGTCTCCTTACCTTTTGCTTATTAGACATTTCTCTCAATGAACAGTGCTTACCGTACAGCTTCATAGAAGTCATTAGAAAGTGCAGATTCACAGTCAAAGCCTTTCGAAAAAAGCTCTTGTTGATACATTTCCTATATATCGACTATTTCTAAGTACTCATAAATCATGTTTAAAAAAAAAATCCTATATGGATGTAGTCAGCTTGTGATCAGGAAGATTTGACTTCTTACTTACTTTACTTCTGGCTGCCTTCTCTGATTCATCACTCTTGGGACACAAGGTCAAAACCGCTACGAAATGACATACTGTATGTTCCAACACAACTGTTTGAAAGATGAGAAGGCTTTTATCTCTTTAAAGTACAGGTGATTGGAATCTTGACTGGATATCTTATAGGCAAGATATTTGCAGATGAAACCTTGGTATGAGCCATAAAGATTCATCCAAACAATATTCTCTACGGGCCGCACGGTGGCTGACTGGGTAGCATGTTGGCCTCACAGTCAGGAGGTTAAGGGTTTGAATCTCCGTTGGGCATCTCTGTGTGGAGTTTGCACGTTTTCCCCATGCGTGCGTGGGTTTTCTCCGGGTACTCCGGTTTCCGTCCCACATTCCAAAAACATGCATGTTAGGTTAATTGGCGACTCTAAATTGTCCATTAGAGTGTGAATTGTTGTTTGTCTATATGTGCCCTGCGATTGACTGGCGACCAGTCCAGGGTGTACCCCACCTCCCGCCCAAAGTCAGCTGGGATAGGCTCCAGCATACCCACGACCCTAATGAGGATAAGCGGTATAGAAAATGGATGGATGGATGGAATATTCCCTACTAAAAAATGGACTTTAATGCAAACCTTTGAATTACTATAATATTAGTTTATGGAATAAATACATTTGGAATTGTATATGTCATTTTTATACCCTTGTGTTTGCAAAATTCAAGACCTAATAATATCATCCAAGACTTGCCAACATTTTGGTCTTACAAATCAAAAACATGAATGCCAATGCATTTGTCCGGTTACATGAGGATGCATTTTTTTTTTTTTTTTTAAATATGAGGTCGTGTGGACACCGTTTTGTCCTTAAACAGAGCGGGAAAAATATGCATTTTAAAAAATACCCTGCTATGTGTGGACAAGGCATGAGTTGTCCACTCTGCCTTTTAGGTGAGCGACTCATGCGATAGATACTTTATTGAACTCCAAGAGAAATTATTTGAATGAAAAATTACTTTGGGGTATGAGGGAGGAGGAATTATTAGCTACTGACAAAAAGATACTCAAAGGGAGTCAAAGGAGATCCCTTTTCTATTGATTTTGTACTTGCAGATGAGCTCCTGTTTGTAAAGTAGTTCAGGTCTACACACATCTTGGTAAGTGGGAAATGTTTCTTTTAAATGTTTATCATGTTCTAATTTTTATTATAGTTGTATATTTCTTATATACATTGGAACCTTGGTCATAAGCATGTTTTTCGAAAATGTATCCCAAAATTTCACAGCAGTTTCTGTACATTTTTCTTATTAATACCTTGCGTGAGTCCAGTCGTATTCTTAATGTATTTATAATAATAATGATAATGCCTTACACTTGTTATGCGCTTTACAAAGCCTCTCAAAGCGCTTACACTGAGATCATTATTCATTCACTCCACACTTGGTGATGGTAAGCCACTTTTGTAGCCACAGCTGCCCTGGGGCAGACTGACGGAAGCGAGGCTGCCAGTGTGCGCCATCGGCCCCTCCGACCACCACCGACACTCACACACCACTTTCATACTAGGCAATGTGGGTGAAGTGCCTTGCCTAAGGACACAAGGAAAGTTTCTTTCCTCCCACTGTGGCACCTGGTGTTCCTCTGAGGTCTCCCATTCAAGTACTGACCAGGCCCTGCCCTGCTTAGCTTCTGACGGGATCAGGCTTTGACAGGCAGGTTTGGCCACATAGCTACATTTATATCACAAATGTTCCCGTTGTGCCCTGTTTTGTCACGAGTTCTTGAATTCCACTGTGTTTCTCACCCTTTTAATCAAAATGCTGGCACTTGAAACTTTCGCTGGTTGCATTAGGGTTACTGTGGTGAGAAAATAAATTGAACAATATTGAAGTCAAGAAATAACTCACGGCAAAACAGGAAGGTGGTGTTGAATAGGAGAGTGTTGATCTCCCTGCCACATGGTGTCTTTGAGAATAAACTTGTCCCTCTATTGCTCTTAATTGGCTCCAGACCTGATCGTGATAAGTGAATTTCCCTGAAGTACTTATTAGTTATTAATATATGGAATATTTTTCTAGTCATACCACAAAAAACCTGTTTATAACCATGTAAATACATTTACTTTTTACCATTATTAAAGGCTTGTAGACATAAAATACCACCCCTATAGTCACCTTTACACTCCTATTATTCTTTGTATACAACGCATTGCTCAACTGTAATACGCAGGCTACAGGATCACTGCGGGGCCGCATAGCAAGCTACTAAGCTAACTATAGCCTCTCCAATTTACTTATTCTTATGTTTAAAATGTAGTGGGGAAGAAGTAAGAAGCCAACTTACCACTTTTGTTTCAGTCAGTTTTTTAAAAAACGCGACAGTGTAAGGGTTCGAATCACGAGGGACGACTGTAGTCACATCATGAATCACATCTTCAATCAAGGCAACTTTCAACCCTAATCCCTTTCATTCATATATTTATATATATTTATATGTATTTATATATATTTATATGTATTTAGTAGGGGTATAACTTTTAATTCACTAGCTGTTAAATTACCTGCACTGTCCAGTATCCAGCTATTTATTTCACACTCAGACTGCTTGAATTTTTGGCCAAAAAGTTACTGAATCGATTTAAAGTTACTGAATCGTTTCGGATCGTATCGTTCTAAATGAACCAATATCGTCCTTGAATCAAATCGGCAAACATGAATCGTATTACGAATCGAATCATTGTAAAAACGAATCGATGCGCCACTTAGTATTTTGAAATGTTTCCTGCATGTAAAACTATAATTTTAAAACTATCAAAAACACGTTTTGTCTTAATATTTTTGGCTTTGTGCATCAGATTAATTGGATTTACATAATTTCTTATGGGAATAATTGATGCAATCAGCATCTGTTTCAATTAGAATCGGACTTTCTGGTAAGAATTAATGACGCTAAGCAAGGTTCCACTTTACATATATACAGTTTAATATTGATTAATGTTATTAATTTTTGTCAGCATTGTTACATTGTTGTAATCTGGAAAATGTTACAGTAAAGTTGTTTTGCATGGAAGTTATCTTTAACCTGCATAGTTTTTATTGTGCCAAACAATTTTTGTGAGGGGTGAGGGAAAATTCAAAATATTTTTGAATAAAATACTGTCCAAGCATAGTGTTATGGCACCATATTATGAAATTTTTACAATGAAAAAAACCAAATCTTTTAATGAATGTTTCTTAATAATTCAGTATTTATGTTTGTGGAAATTTAAATGATTGTGATCCAACTTCTATTTTAATAAATACTGCAAGTGATTGTTTTTGTTTTTGTTACTTGAAGAAGAAATATGACAATGCACTTATCAACAAGCCGGCTCCCTTCAAAAAGCTTTAAATCTCATCTTTATTTGCGTGTAATAATGCAGATACTTCTGTCATCTGCCTTTTTCCTTATGTGTACAAAGATTTACTCGTCCCACACTTAGTAATGCATTTCACAGTCTTGTTTCAAAAACATAACTCTGTAGTTAAACCCTGCCTACCCCCCCAGCTGGGATAGGTTTTAGCTCATCCGTGACCTGTGACAAGCTGCATACCAAATGGTTGCATGAATGTTTACTTATGTCTTGTTTCTGCTCGTTTATGTTCTGTTTCGGTTGGTTGAGCATTTGGACTCCCTAGTTTGGAGTGTCAATGGTGAGTCACTAGGAACAACACAAATGGCGTACCTAGTCTTCATGGAGAAGCATAATAGGCTGCAATAGGTTGTGATGAGATGGCAGTTCTGACACATGCACTGATATTGTCTTTCCACTTTGGCATCCCGCTGTCATTTTATCACTTTCTTTGTTCAAGTAGTGCTCAAGTACACTTAATCAAGTGAGACAGTGTTTGCATATTTCACTTCACCAAACTCATCAAGTATGATCATACTGTAATGATTGTACACTGTAAATTACATTCATTTTGTAATAAACTGGAACGTCATCAGGTCATTACAACCACGCATAAACAGTAAGTTAATGTAGCTATCCTGCCAGTCTAAAACATATCTATCGCTGTAGTGTTGGCAGTGGTGTACAACTGCCCTTCATCATACCAAGAGTCACCTATCGTGACTATTTTGATAACCAAGCAATGCGATGCTCAAATAATACTTGAAGTTTATGTAATTTTGGTTAATCATTTTAATCACAATTATAATTATTCATTCATTCATTCATTTTCTATGCCGCTTATCCTCATTAGGGTCACGGGGATGCTGGAGCCTATCCCAGCAGACTTTGGGCGAGAGGCGGGGTACACCCTGGACTGGTCGCCAGTCAATCGCAGGGCAGACATATAAACACTCACATTCATACCTATGGACAATTTAGTCTCCAATTAACTTAACTTACATGTTTTTAGAATGTGGGAAGAAACCCGAGTACCGGGAGAAAATCTACGCACGGGGAGAACATGCAAACTCCACACAGAGATGCCCAACGGAGATTTGAACCCAGGTCTTCAAGATCTCCTGACTGTGTGGCCAATGTGCTAACCACTCAGCCACCGTGCGGCCCAATTATAATTATATAATTTCAAAAGTTTACAGTTTAAAGTCAGCATTCTCTGACGAGATAGAAATTGGTTCTTTTACAAAATACTAGGATTGTCATAAGATCTTGTGTCACTGGATTGTGGCAAAATTAAAACGTGAGAAGATATCTGGTTTTGAAAAAAAAACTGTTTCGTGGGCATTAGGCCTGGGACAATAATAAATTAATTCATCACACAGTAAATGAAAATGAACTTGCTAATTTTGCTGTGTTCCATATATTGCCATGTGCATATGTGTCTGTTTTCCTCGTCTTTCACTTCCTCTTTTTTGTCATTACTTTTGTTAATGTTAAAATCTCATCTTGTCTCATGTGTCTTGTGACACTCCTACCAAACATTATCTTTCTTCAAAAGGAAGAACGTTTAAAAGTTTTTGCGAAAAAATTCTAACAGCACAACACCGAAACTTTGCTTAAGTTTTAGAATGTACACTATATATATATATATATATATATATATATATGACATACAATAGTGTTTACCAGTCCAATGTGACTGACCAAATTAATTACTGTTATTAGTATATTTTTTATTGCTACGTGGCAAGCAATTTACCAGTAGGTGCAGTAGATGCTCAGAAAACAAACAAGAACCAGAATACATGATATGCACATCTAGTGTTCTCGTGGAACGTGTTGGAACGCCGACTCAACACCAAGTTAAACCAGAGCCAATGAAGACAATGCCGTTGCAAGATTGACCATTTACTTCAACACTTCTTCATAGACATGCTGGTGAAAAACTGAAAAATAAAGTGATTCAGAAAACTCAGTATTTGTGTACATATTTGGTAAAGCAGTTAACATTTCTTTAAGCCTTGTCAATCAAACATTTTAAACAGTCGTTTCCATTACTTCTATTGTAACTGCAGTTCCATGAAAATCCAGCAGGGGGAAACAGTCGCCTCGCCTGTTAGCTGGTATATAGCGTGTATAAACAGACACAGTTTCTAACATGGCGCCACTATTTATGCTTTTAAACATCTCCAACATACAATAAACGTCACGGCATTGCCTCTATGATGCTGCACCTAGGATGGCAACGGATCAACAGAGCATGTTACAATGCTGTCACGCCTTGCAAACGGGATCACAAGGTTCTAACCGGAAGTGACCAAAGCGGATGTGATGTCATTTTTACACTCTTTCGAGATACTGTGAAACAAAATACTTTAAGCGACAAATTACACAATTACAGTCCAAACCTATTGCTTTCGCACATTAATATATAAACAAGAAAATATGCAAATATTATTAACAAATGCTTTCAGGGCGACACAGCACACTCTTAAGGCTGGCATTCAATCAGTGATCAATGATCAATTATTTGAAAAAAAAAAGTGTGAATCAGGTGGAACCTATTTAAGGATGAAACCAGCACTTGTTGAACATGCATTTCTCTTTAAAAGCCTGAGAAAAATGGGTTGTTCAAGACATTGTTCAGATGCACGGCGTACTTTGATTAAAAAGTTGATTGGAAAGGGGAAAACTTATTAAGAGATGCAAAAACAATGTGGGCAGTTCAGATAAAATGATCTCTAACGCCTTAAAATGGAGAGCAAAATCAGAGACACAAGGCAGAAAATCTAAGGCAACTATCAAAAATGGATCAAAGAATAACAATAATGGAAAAGACTCAGCCAATGAGCAGCTCCAAACCAACAAAATTAATGTTATGGAGTGGCCAGCCCAATCCCCGGACCTTAATCCAATGGAGATCTTGTGGGGTGACATCAAAAATGCTGTTTCTGAAGCAAAACCAAGAAATGTTAATAAATTATGGAACAGCTGAAAGGTGTCACAAGTTGGTTGACTCCATGCCACAAAGAATGAAGCAGTTATAAAAAACTCTGGTCATACAAATAAATATTAGTTTAGTGATTCACAGGATTGCAAAAAAGTTTGTACAAAAAGTTTTGAGCTTGTCAAGTCACCAGAAGACACTGGCCTTTTTCTGAACACACTCCTTTCAACTAATTGCCCGATTGCCCAGCCTTAAGAGCGTTTATATCATGAATGCTGGGTATTGTTTGTTTTCTGAGAATCTACTGCACCTACTGGTAACTTGTTTGTCATGTAGCAATACAAATATACCAATAACATTGCTTAATCTGGTTAGTCACATAAGGTGCTGCTATTATTTTGAACACTACTGTATATGTAAAGTGAGGCATACACCATAAAATTTCGAAACTCACACAGTACAAGTAAAAGTCCAGTAACAATCAAAACCACTAATTGAAGTGTTCATATGAGTTGAAATGCTCCTGACAAAACCTGATTGCTGGGCTACTTGAACTTTGTAAGTGTTTCAAACTGTTGCTGACTACCATCATTAATGCTAATGCTGATAACATTGGTAGAAATGAAATGAGCTTCTCACAGCTCTGTAACTTCATAGTGCCAAAATATCAAAGAAATGAACATCTATTATTGTACATAGAGTATGTTGTACCAAATATTGTTGGATGCATTTTCTATGGTGGGGAACATTTGCATACAATCCTAGTTTAAATCCCAGTTAAAATGAACATGTGGCCACCTATTTTTTTTACCAATATGCTATTAACTGATCAAAGGATCCACTCATCTTGTATGCCACTTTCCATTCCATTCCATTTTCTATACCGCTTATCCTCATTAGGGTCGCGGGTATGCTGGAGCCTATCCCAGCTGACTTGGGTATGCCACTTATGCTCACTAAAGTTGCGGGGCCTATCCCAGCTGACTTTGGACGTGAGGCGAGGTACACCTTAGACTGGTTGCCAGTCATTTGCAGGGCACAGAAATACAAGCAACCATTCACACCCACAGTCATACCTATAGACAATTTATAGTGGCCCATTACCGTAACATGCATGGTTTTGGAAGAGGAAGTCAGAGTGGGGAGAACATGCAAACTCCACACAGAGATGCCCAATAGAGATTCAAACCCAGATCTTCTAGATCTCCTGACGGTGTGACTAAAACAATTGTTTACATATCAAAAATCCCTAATATCTTGAGTCATAGATGGTGGGTAAAGGATTGGCGATAGACAGAGTCTTGCTGACAGAAAAGATGTATATCTGTTCACAGTCACATTCACACCCAGGAGCAATTTCAAGTATGATTTCCTAGAAAAGATGGTCGTGTAGTGTGGGAGAAACCCACATAAACAGAGAAAGCAGGCTAACTAGAGGTACGGCTGAGTTAAGATTCTCACCTCAAGGCTATGAGAATCGATAGCAGTCAGCTCGTTTGTCATTTTAGTTGTCTTAAAAAACGTTCTGCATTTTATTCAGCTCTCTAACATGCATATTATGCAACCATGCATATCTGTTTCCTGGTTCTACGATGACCCGCTCTGATATGCCTTCTCCAGGGAGTCCTTTATTGCTGTTGAATAATTTAAGCACTAATGCGACTCATCAAATGCAAACGTGAGTCTCATTTCTTCTATGAAAATGCATTTGGCTTGTGTCAGAATTGCACAAAGATGAGAGATGTCTGATTGAAGTGCTCATTACAGCAAAACACATGTTACATGTATTATTATATTATATTGATAACAAAGGCACAGCTCCTGTGTTAGATGTGTGCTAGACTGTTGACATTTTTTGACATTGAAAAACATCATTTTGAGAACACACTCTCGGAACTATGCGTTAAATACAGTGTTTTCATTTGTGTGGCAGGCCGTTGCTCGAACTCAGCAGGAGCAGACAGACCACACCTCTTTACATTTCCAAAAAACACCATTGGCCGTGTCAGATTATTTGATATTATGGCACATTTCAGAGGTTTGGAGAGTTTGGATAATATGCTTCACAGAAAAGAAAGTTTGGGACTGAAAGTGGATAACTGGAGGGTGCTTCAGCCTTCACCTGTCCTGACTATCTGCCAGTCAAAATAAAAACACTGAAACTGGTGGAAACACACAAACAAGTAAAATATCCGGAAGAAATTATTCATTCATTCATTCATTTTCTATGCCGCTTATCCTCATTAGGATTGCGGGTATGCTGGAGCCTATCCCAGCTGGCTTTAGGCGAGAGGCGGGGTAAAACCTGGACTGGTCACCAGTCAATCACAGGCCACATATAAACAAACAAACATTCACACTCACATTCATGTCCATTGTCCTACAGACAATTTAGAGTTGCCAATTAACCAAACATGCGTGTTTTTGGAATGTGGGAGGAAACCAGAGTACCCGGAGAAAACCCGCACGCATGCACGCACGGGTAGAACATGCAAACTCCACACAGAGATGCCCAACGGAGATTTGAACCCTGAACCTCCTGACTTCGAGGCCAACATGCCACCCTCTCATCCATCGTGCGGCCCTACTAGACACGTATATTCTGCAATTCTTAGAATAATATGGGCTTTCGCTGGAAATTTCAAGGCTTGCTAAACAGGGACAGCTTCCCACTCATCTTGTATCTTTCATTCAGTCAGTGCATGTCAAAGAACATACCTGTCATTGAGATTTTGTATGTGTGTTATATCAGATGCTAAGTGAACTGCTCTGTCGGCTGCTTTGTCTCAATCATGCAATAGTTGAGAGAATGTGTAATGTTAGATTGACTTTGTCTGCTTCTAACAACCATGAACCAGTGAGGACATTTCATAGAATGTCATCTGCATGTAATTTATCTGCAGTAAGTGTTAGTGCTGTGAAAGAAATATGTGCTTTGCATCCATCTGTGTCTTGGCAAACATCAATGATTTGCAGACACTTGTTAGGGATTCTCCCCTTGTTCTCTGTGTCTCTCTCCCCAGCAACCATCTCTTCCTAGAATCTGTGCTCAGTAGTCGTCATGGTAACAAAAAGCCTTCTTGCATTGGCACACCTCGCAGTAGAGTGTGGCTCTCGTCATCAAAGTCATTTCCCTTTCATTTGGACACTCAGTTCAGCAATGTTTATGTGTCCACGAGACTGTAAATTTCCCTTTTTCATTGCTTGGTCAATTACTCAAGTGGAGTGCGATGTCATTGTGCAAAGTAATCGGTTTGGATACTTAAGCCAATTGTTTTTTGGTGTTTTTGATATAATATTTATTAGAATCACGAATATCACTTTGAAAGTGTAGTTCATCTCAATTGCTTCTAATTTGGCCATTTTTTGCTGTCGCATAAGTCAGCTGGTGACGCCTTCACTGACCTTATGATATAAAGTTTAATTTGTTTCCAACGGTGGATTGAAGGACAATTGGATTTTTCAGTGTTAGGCAAGAATTGACACAAAATGCTGTATTACTTTTTATTGCAATATCTGCTGTCGGTTTAATTTGTATTTAGATATATTTATTTTTTTCATTAGATAAGAGTACATATACTTTCCAGTGTTAATTTGATTATCATCCATCCATCCATTTTCTATGCCACTTGTCCTTATTAATTATCAATTGTATTTATTTCTGACTTGTAGGAAGCAAAAACATGTTTTTTTTTTGCCATTATGACTGGTGAGGCGCTGCCTCATCACTGCTTCTTATCACTGATACTGTATACAGAATGATAGCTAATAGTGGCTGAAGCTCCAGAGAACAGTAAATTAATCTGGTTTCCATGCTGCACTCTGACTATTCTTACATCCAAATTTTATTTTCTGTACTAACATCAAATGAGAATGTATAGAAAATGGTTGCTAAAATGTGAGAGACGTGTGCACTCAAAAAAGTCAGTATAATTCAGGTGTACTGTGAGATGAACATAGGATTTACATGGTTAATCCATATATTGGACTGTAGGTATTATATTATAAGTTTTAAATAGCCTGTCAGTCAAACATTTACTCTCCTTGGAACAGTGTCTCCATGAAGTCATTGTGTGAGTCATCTCACTGAGTTGAACACAGTTGTTGCTCTAAAAAGGCAATTGTGAAACAGACAAAAGTACCGTGTGACTGACAGTTTATGATGAAAAACTTGTTTATTTAATTAAATCTGCTCCAGGGAATCGCCAAGAGACTTTCTGGAAATAGGCAGCTTTAATGTTAAGATATGATCGCTTGATGGATGTATATTTGGAAAGCAGCGATAACAATCTAAGGTGGCAAGATGTCAATGCAACACATTGGGTTGGCATTTACAGAATGGTCCAATAACATAATATTGCCCCGGTTTCTATTTTGTGTCCTAAAAAACCTTTTATAGCAATTTTCACATGAGAAAAATACTTTTATATTAAGAAAGCATATCTAGACAATTATATTGGAGATTTTCATTGTCGTGAATAACTTCTACTGTATCTCACCTCTAGTATTACTTACTTACTTAATTAGTTAGGCCTGTCACTCCTCCTGGAGCATAGGCTGCCAGCAACAGTTCTCCAGAGCACTCTGTCCTGCGCCTTTCTTTCCAGGTGTCCCCATGTCTTCCCCATCCTTTTCATATCTGCCTCCAATTCACGTCGCCAGGTGCTTCTCGGCCTTCCTCTCTTTCACTTCCCTTGCAGATTCCACTTGAGCGCCTGTCAGGTAATGTTATTGGGTTGTTTCCTCCTGGTGTGCCCAATCCATCCCCATCTTCTTCGCTGGATCTCATTTTTGATTTTTGACTGACAGCTGGTCTGTAACTGCCACAGGTCCACATTGCTGATGGTGTTAGGCCAGAAGGATTCTTCGCAGGCAGCTGTTTAGGAATGTCTGCACTCATCTGATGGTGGTTTTTGTTATCCTTCTTTGTTACTGTCTTGACGTTTGTGTTGAAGAGATGGATCTTTGTCCGAGTTGTCTTCACTTTAGAGTTCCAGATGTTTCTCAGCTGTGGATATGCTGCTCTCGCCTTTCCAATTCTTGACTTAACGTCTGCATCTGTGCCGCCCTGCTTGTCAATGTAAACAAAAGACTCCACCTCTTCTAGGTCGGTTCCATGCAGTGTGACTGGGACCTTGCTTATGGTGTTAATCTTGAGGATCTTGGTCTTGCCGTTGTGGACTTTTAGGCCATCTTGCTCCGAGGTGTTTGCCAGCTCTGTTGTCTTTTCCTGCATTTGTCATTGGGTGTGCAAGAGCAGGTCACCCAGCTGGTCACACAGTCTCCACTGGATTCCATTTTTTCGCTCTGCTGTTGACACCCTCATGGTCCAATCAATCGCCAGGAGGAACAGGAAGGGCGACAAGTGGCAAACTGACAAGAGGGTATTCCTCTGTAGTTGGCACAATTGCTGAGATCCCCTTTCTTTGGTAGCTTGATGAGGTAGCCCTCCTTCCAATCTACAGGTACTTCCTCTCCTTCCCATATCTTTTCAAAAAGGGGATACAGCATCTCCACGATGGTATCCAGGTCGCTTTGCCTGGGTGGTTTTGTTTCTGCATTGCCTGAAGGTAAGCCAGTCAACAGGTGACTTTGAGGACCCGGCTCTCCGCTATAAGGTGTTTTTGTGATGCAACATTTCAGCCAGGTCAGGGGAGAACCAGGGACTGTAGCGATTCTTAGTCCGGAATCGTTTCAGTGCAGCATGTTTTTCAATATTAATACTGAATGACTCTTAAAGCAGCCATCATCCATAGAACGGTGTTAATTCTCTCTCAGTTCAGAGCTGCGTCATTGTGTAGAAAGGCTTGATATCAAACCTAATTTTCAGTGTGCATTTGATTGCAACCATAAGTGCATGTTTGAGAGGCCAGAACAATTACATGCTATGACAGCAGTGATAAATCAGGTCTTGACTGAAGACTCCAGATTGATCATTGAAAGGTGTATTAGTCAAGGGTCAGGAGTATTTTTAGATTTTTGCTGACCCCAGTTGTACGATTTTGTTTGCAGCCACATAGAGAAGCTAATTGCTGATGCTGTATTCTTTGGCAAATATGTGTTAATACCACAACAGGAGATATGTGATGTTACACAGATCGGTATCAGTTGACATCACATTCTCAAATTAGCAGTTGGATAATATTGGCTTATCGAATATTGACAAAAAAGCAAATATTGACCATCTCATTGTTGGCATATGCCGATCACAAGCTTTTTTGCGGAAAAGCGGACGTTATTGATTGGTGACCAATTGATCAGGACATTACTAATAATATGTATGATTATGCATAATGATTTGCAGCCTTTATGTGCAGTTCATTGTAGGGCTTTTTTTCGAATAATAGGCTATTCTATAATTTGACTAAAAGAAGTCTGACTGGACTTTCATGCTCGCTGTCAAATCATGTGAAAATGTCATGCTGCTGAGCATACATTTCTACATCAAATGTCATTGTTTTTGTTAAAAAATAACATTTTGATGCAAACTGCGCCAACTAATAAAGAATTGAAAATAATGCGTATGTTTAACTTTAAACAGAAGACCTATACTTACTACACATTAAAGGGGACCTCTTATTATTTTCACTTTTTCTGACCTATAAATGTTGTTACAAAGTATTGTGTTAAACGATGCCAACGCGTCATATAATGAGGTTTGTGCATTTGGATGTGAGCCTTGAAAACCGTTTTGGATGGCTTTGCACGCTGCATTTGACAGAATTTTTTTTCAAAACCAAGTTCCATTGACGTCACAAAACTTGGACTTCCTTATATGGGCATACCGAGGTACACTCTGTGGCCTACTCTTACCGCTATGCTCTGTTCTGTTGTCGAGAATTTCACTGTGTTAGCACATTTAGCAATGGCTGAGCAAATGTGAGGGAAAGCTATCTTTTTTAGCTTTCCTACAGAGGCAAGCATCAGGCATAAGTGGATGGAGTTGCTGATTCCCAGCCAGCAAGGGAAAAATATCCTTGGATGGAAAATAACACAGGACTGTTTTGTGAACATGGGTCAATACGGAAATGGGGTATCTGCCAAACTGTTGCTGAAGTCCGATGCCTTTCCCACTTTACTTGGTCGTGTTGAAGAGTCAGAAGAGCAAGCTGTAATGAACAATTTATCAGCGTCCTGTGTTTATTTTGTGTTAGTAATCGGACAAAAACAGTCGTCTGTGTACCATTATAGAGTGTGCATACCGTTAGCAGAGTGAGTGTTACCTGCATGCATGCAAATTACAAGCTCACTGATGTCTGGAGCTGCTAAAAGCTGTTAAAAACTGACATTTAAAAAAAGATAAATAGCCATTTACTATCAACTCCTACACCGCATAAGGAGTGGGGTTTGGCAGCTGTTGAGAATTCCTCAGGAGCGCTTGGGAGTGTGACCAATCACAGCAGAGTGGGCTCGGCGGGAGGCGTACCTGCAAGAGGGCCAGGTGTGGAGTAAATTACATAGATTGTTTGGGCGGGAGGCAGTAAACCGCAGGAAACACTGCTGGAAAAGGAGCAAAGTCTGGAAAATCTAGAAAGCTTTCTGTGCATGTTATTGTGTGTGGCTGCTCTATAAGAGTCCAGAACACAATACAAAGTCCCAAAAAATTAGTATAAAAGATCCCCTTTGATATAATCACCGGCTGCAGTTGCACAATCCCAAGGATCTGAGGCGAGCACTAGGATGATCTTCGGCATCAGTGGCCGTACTGGATCATAATTGGCACTTTGCTGATATTTGCGAGTAAATAAATTAAGGTACTGTTGTTGCACAGCTATCATGTTTGTTTATCTTAGTGTTTTACCCTTTTTCTCTTAGGTGGATTAGTTGACTATGGACACAATCTAACAAATCAAATTTAATGATGAAAATCCTTTCTCAAAAATAATTATTAGCATTATCTGCATTGTTGTGTGTATAATTATTCCACCCCAGTGCATTTTGTCCACAGTCAGCAGGAATACACACAGAAACAAGACTGTGATGTGACAATTTCAGTCAGTATTACTGTAACTCTTAACTCTTAATTTAGGACTGACACAAACATGAGTAAAAGAAACAGCTTGCAATGTCAAAACCTGCAGTAGTGTAGCTTTGGTCAAGGAGACAGCATGTATTTCTAAATTCTACAATTTATTACTGTTCACACCTGTCATGAATCGAAAGACTTTAGTAAATGTACTGGAATGTCAGATGGCTTAAAAGCTAATTATACTAAGGATTTATGACTTCAGCCATCTTATGGCCACCCAAGCCAAGCAGGCAGTACTTATTATAGAATCAAAAGGGTTTTTGTAACTTTGATTGCACTGCTCCGCATGAGCACTTTGGGAAAGACATCACACAATTTTCCAACTGCTCTGATGAACCAATAAAACTGTGAAAAAGCTGTCTAGTTCACTTTCATTTCCAAATGGATCCAAGTCAATATTGATTATGATGCCAGTCTCATAAATTGCAATAACTTGTATAGGTGTAGTTCAAAGTTCAAAAATGCAAGCTAAATAGCGTTGATCAGAAATGATCTGCAAGAAGATCTTGCCAGCAATCCTGTAGTAACAAAATGACCAAATTGTACCATAGAGCTTAATAGAATAAAGAAACCAAGACAAGCAAGTCATTTGTGTAACGTATGCTGTTTGTAACGTACGCTGTGCATTTGACAAGACAAAGCTGTAAAAGTCTCGTGTTGCGTTGATCACTGTCTCTGTTGCTTGTTTCTGATTTGGCTGCTGTGGCAAAGTTACATGGAGACATTTCAGGTATCAACATATTTCCACCCCTATGTGAGTAATGGTCTTACCTTTCCACATCAATGAAACATTTATGACTCTGCCACTGTTTGATTGGTGATATAAAGTCAATTGGAAAACTTTGCTCGTAGTACTGAATACGATCCTTTTGAGAAAAATACAGTGAACAGGCTGACATATTGTTTCCTTGTTTGCTATCACTGAATGTTTGCATGAATCACCAACTTCAGACAGATCATGACAAATAATTAAATAATAAAGTATTACAGATAACTTACACACACACACGCACACACACACAAAATTTGAATCTCAAATTTGCGGCAGTTCTTTAAATAAATTTCACACTAACAATAAATATAGCAACTTCTAATCAATCCATGTCAATTTCATACTTAAAAGAATACAACAATTTAAAGCCCGCCCATTTTCCGGTTAATCTATGCCCACTTCCATTTAGTTTTCACAAGTGCTTAGGAGAGAGAGGCGGCATGGGGGAAAATTGCAACTCATTAGTTGCATGTTAAATGCAGCAGTAGTTCATTAATTTAACATTTAATCAGACTTAATTGAAGTCGTTGCATACAGAAAAAAAAGTGGTGGAGTGGTTTTTAATAACATATGATCAAAATCTGTCATGTAGGCGCAATCTCACAGGAGAAAAACTGACTTAGAATCAGGTTAAAATGAAATATAAAAACCACCTCTTGCCCAGTATGCTGCTGAATTCTACTCATACAACATAAAAAAAGATTTCTGAAAAACAGGTGGAAGGCCACCATCACACCTCTGACAGATGCTGGTATCACAGAGAGAACAAAAATATTAAAGTTAATGGTTAATGTTATGTCACTGCATGAAAAGGGACATATGCAGAATTATGTTGTAAGAGCTACTTACAATAGCTAATAGCTTCTTTTCTTACTGAGGAGTTGGCCAGTCATGCTGGTGCGTTTGGATTTGATGGTAGCTTTTGACAGGCAATATCCTTGTCCTGCCTAGAGACATGTGTAAAACTTAAAGGCACTGTCTTCCATTGGTTTCCATCGTGTTTGAGTGAACAGTCTTTCTCCATCAGTCTTGGAGCATTTACCTCAAAGACTTCCCCTCTTGGCTACGAGGTGCCCCAAGGTTCGATTTTAGGTCCCTGACTTATTTATTATACCAATTAATTAAAATTAATTAAAACTAATATAAAAAAATCTTTCCTTTTATTGTCTTGCAGATGATGTCCAAATATACAGTATCTAACCCTAAAATCCAAAACGGATTGTTTTAGGGCATTAAAAACTGCCCCTACTATGTAAAAACCTGGCTGTCAATCAATTTTCTGAATTTCCAGTAAATGAAACGAAAACTGAAGGGCTATCCACTTGGAAACATTTTCAGGTTAAAATGGCAAAGTACTTTATCATTTGAACCTCTTATCCACAATGAAAGAGCATTCAGGGTTACCTGAAACTGTATTTTTTGCAAACAGCTTCCAGAGGCTGAAAACATTGTTATAGGGACACGCAATTTGCTATTTTTAAAAAAACGATGACATCAGCGACCTGTCACAGTCATCGTCACCAGAAGTTAGCTTTCATAGCTATACAACAAAATTTCTAAATAATTTGAGTGTCATTACTAAGCACAGTTGACGATATCCTGGCACAGCGTGGATGGAACTTTTTTTTTAACCCACCAAAAAAAATCTCCAGTATGGACAAGGCAAACAATAGTCAGTTTTTTCACTGGTGTCAACATTGCCTCCCTCATCTTATTGACGCCTTTGGCATACTTGAGGGAGGCATACCTGCAATAACAAGTATGTAGTGGTGCATTCATGCACCACTACATACTTAGAAAAGGGGGCGAATTTTCCATTCCCCACCCCTCCTTCTATTGAGGCTCTTGTTGCAGCGGAACAGTTGCTAGTTTTCTTAGGAGCTCTCAAAGAGCCGCCTCGCACTGGAAGGGTGGTAGGTACTCCATACCTACACCACGTCTGGTGGTGCAGATCTGGTGTCTTTGGTCTTGACTCAGGGGTGAGGGGGACCTGCCGGTAACCACTGCGCAGGTCGAGCGACGAGAACCACGCTGACCCCGACACCAGGTCCAGCGTCTCGTCAACCCGAGGAAGTGGTTAACTGTCCTTTCTTGTGACTTTGTTCAGCGTTCTGTAATCCACACAGAACCGCAGCCTGGAGCTCTTCTTTCTGGGGACCATAACGACACCAGATCTGGACCTCCTTACCAGCCGCCTCCTGCTGGACCATGGGCAGGCGATGAGGGCGCACCTTGACTGGCCGCATGTGCCATGTTGTCGATGTGGTGTTTGACAAGGTGCTTGAGGCCCACCTCATTTTCACTGAGGACGAAAATGTCTCTGAAGTCCCACAGCACTCTCCATAACTGCTTTTGCTGCTCAGCATCTAGGCCAGTGCAGTTATTTTCCCAAATGGACCGGATCGGTTACCTCTGGTCCTCCACAGTAGGCGGGCCGGGTGACGTAGCCTCCCAACTCGGGCTGGACCCCTCTAGGGCGAGCGAACTCTGCCCGTGTCAACGCTGGCTGCTCTGATGTTACCCCTACGTGGGGATGAGTCCTCTTTGGTCGAGCAAACTCTGTCTGCGTCAACGACAGTTGCTCTGGTGTTGCCCCCCTATGGGGACGGGTCCTCTTCAGGCGAGCGGACTCTACCCATGTCAACGACGGTGGCTCAGATGACGATGCCACCGCCCACTCATGTGGGCTGGGTAAGGTCAGACTGTGTGCCGCGAGGTGTGCAGATGCGGTGTCAGTGGACACTGCTGCAGTCTATTTGGTGGGGGTAATAAGCTTCACACGCTAACCCCCCGGCAGGATGATTACTGCCGCTCCCAGGTCCATGACTTACCTTGTAGATTTCAGGAAGTCCTGGCCTAATATGCAGGCGTCGCTCACATCTGCCACCCAAGCCGCGAAGGACGCTGAGAGACACCCAAGAACAAACCTGAATGTACCCTTGCCCTTCATCCGAGGTGTCTCGCCGGTCACTGTTCTCAGCCTTATTACAGTTGGCTCTATAACGGTCTCCACTGGAATGACGTTTGACCTCACAGTTGTAGCTGAAGAACCAGTGTCCACCAGGGCCGTGCAGGCAACATCTCCAATCAGCACCTGGACATGACAGGGGTCTCCCACCTTGGTCCAGCCCACAGTCACAACAGTTGAACCATCGGGACGTGGCCCGTCGCACATGCCGCCCTCGTCTGGAGACTGACTGTTAATAGCGGAAAGGGCCCGTGCCATCCGAGCTACACGGGCCCTCTCCTGTTTCCCGTCTGGTCTTTTAACTTGGCACAGCGACGCAGCATGTGACCTGGTTGACCACACCCCCAGTAGACTGTGGGACGTGTTCCACGGTCACTCCGTTTCTCGCTCTGGGCTGAGCGAGCCATTATTGCGCAGACCAGTTGCACACACCCACACCGGTCTCTGCTCCGCCCCTTTCGTCAACACTGCGGCCGAGACCGAGCAGGGCGGTGTCTGCAGCACCCCCTTGGCAGCAATCCTTCTCTCCATAGCAAGCGTGAGCGCCTCACCCAAGGTCGAGGATTGGGCTAGCTGGACGCAGGTGCAGGTACAGCTCATCCGGTCTCAAAGCTTGGACGAACTTGACACAAATCAGCTCATTCTGGATCGAGCCTGGCATCCCAGCATACGCGCGTCTACCCAAGATCTCTATGTCATGGGCTACGGAACGAAGCTAGGCTGTCGACCACGGTGCTTGAATTCACAGGGTGTGGTGTCTTTCACATCAAACACCCCAAAGTGCCTGTGCAGCGCACCAAACAGTGTGTGGTAGTCAAGCCTCTCCTCCGGCTCAGCAGCAGCAAGCAAGATGTAGCGTCATCTGTCAGTGACAATGCGAACTGCATTGCCTTCACCCTCTCGGACCAGCCTGCTGCATCTGCCACTAGCTCAAACGGAGCTTTAAAGGCTTCCCAACTCCCTCTACCGGAGAATTTCAGTGCTTTAATAGTGTCCCACATGAACTGATGGGCGCCGCCATCTTTACTTCCCTGAGAGCCGTGACGTAGCCCTGTCATGGCGGCCACGGTCATGTTTTGGCGCAAAACGCCGGACCTATGCTGCCCGTGCTCGGCATAATCAGTCTCAGGCATATTTATTACTCACTCGCCGGCTTCCACCTTTAACATCAGCTGATAACTGAAATCACCAGGCAAGTCCATAACACACTCGCCTGCTTTCTTTTCCACTTTCCCGCCCCTTAAAGGCCCATACACACACAAGTCACAGATATTACACTATGTACCCATAAACCAAATTAAAAGGTCCTTACATATGCTCATTTCTTAATGTCTGGACTATCGCAGTTTCCTTTACTTTGGTCTTCGCAGACTTCTGCTGGTCCAAAATGCAAATGTTTTATTTGTTCTTATATTGTTCTTATTTGTTTTATTTTATTTTAAAACTTTTTACATGTACTTACTTTGGCTGTTTTGGCATTTTATTTTCTTGATCTGTACAGCGAATTGGCGCACCATGAACTCATTCATTCATTTATTCATTTTCTATACCGCTTATCCTCATCAGGGCCGCGGGTATGCTGGAGCCTATCCCAGATGACTTTGGGCGGGAGGCGGGGTACAACTTGGACTGGTCGCAAGTAAATGGCAGGACACAAAGCACCATGCACTGTTCGTTTTAAATTTGCTTTACAAATAAACTTTGACCTTGACCTTAACCCTGGTCTAGGCCACCGTGCTGCAGCTCAGTTTCAGAGTGTTGGCAATTTTCTTGTAGCCTAGGTGTAGCACATCATTTCTTTTTCTCACATCCTCAAATAGTTCTTTGCCATGGTGCCATTTTAAACATCACTCTCATCTTCTTTCATACTAGCCACTGAATGACACCAAATTTATATAATATGCTCCCCATTCACGTCTGCAACCATCAGGAGCCACATAACACGTGGGATTAGTTCGCGGACAAGAAAGGGTGGAATAAAAATAATAATTATAAATAGATGAAAAGTGGTGCAGAATATTTTTGAATGCTTCCAGCATTCTCACAATTAATGGATGTGGAAATGTTACCCCCCAAACTGAGCTTGAGTTTTCTTTTTATTTATATATTTCTGGAACTGCGTCGATTGTAGACTAATTATGTGAGGGAAAGAGTTTATGGCTGACAGCGTTTTTTTATCAAACCTGGCAGGCAGACAATGGATTTTTGTCGCTAAGCCACTGGTATTACTTCATAAGCACTTATTGCTGTTGTGACATTGTAAAAGTTTTTGGTTTCAATCTTTTATTTTGTCCTTTTGGTGTCTTATCAGAAAATAATACTTTTTTTGTTTGGCACACACATTATAAAGCTGTTGTTGTGATGTTATGAGTGTTTCTGAATGCATCTTGGGTTATGCTCTTCATTGTCTTTATCATTATTCCCTTGGCACGTGGTATAATCCCGGAGGTGAAGTCAATTTTCTTGTAATCACAAAGTACATTAATTCATTTCTATTCTTAAAGTGTCCTTATACAAGACATTAAACAACCGATCTCACCTGATGAACAGCAACTTGTACTGTATCCTCAGCCATCAGGGTATTAAAGTGGGCGTGAATGGGTTACATGAATGCACTGAAAAGCGTCATGAGTGGTTGGTGGGCCATAAAATTGCCGTATAAATGCAGTCCATTATTATCATTTAGAAACTAGCGGAATCCTTGGCCTTAACCTTTTACAAGTATAATGGAACATGGCTCCAACAAGCACAAGGAGCTCTTTGTCCATGATTAAAATGTCAAAAAAAAAGGCAGAACAATAAATACATACATCTTTTTCCAGCCAGTCACTAAAGCAGGTGCTTTAATTAATGAGCTCCTTCCCACAAATTGAAGGAATTGATCGTTAAAATCACCTGCAGTAGTGACCGGCTGGAAAGAGTACCTGCAGGGTCTCGGCCCTCCATGGCACGAGTTTGAGACCTCGAGACCTTGACCTTGAGTATGCTTACAGAAGTAAACATTGCCTCAGGCCAGGCACATTTGTGCCAATTGAAAGGATTTCACGCAACATTACGTCAACATTTTCTTAACCAGTTTCATGTAGATGAAATAAGATATAAATAAGATATTAAGTGCACAGAAAGACGTTAAACAGAAAAACCTTTTCTTAACTTTTAATAAAATAAATGCTGTTCTTCTGAACAGTGTGTGCCACACAGTGGTGCAACGCTGGAATTTAAACCCTACACCGCAAGTTAAACAGTGCCTTATAGTGCATGTAAAAAGATAACAATAGCCTACCAAAAAAGTGGTTCGTTAGCGTTTTCTTGGGAACAAATACAACTAAAGTCTTCCACTTCCGTATTAAAATTGAACAATGTCCTAACCCCTTCGTCAAACATGTCAGCCTCTCTCTTTTGGTGTTCTCTCAGTGTTTTCCTCCATATAGCAGTAGTCCTACACAAAGCCGTCATGTTTTCTTATCTTGACAGCCAAATCCATTTTTATCTACCCATCCATCTTCGATGCCGCTTATCCTCAAATACAATGCCTTTAGCTTGAACCGGCATCCTATTAATTTAATTGTGCATTCTCTATGATGGAATCATATGACTATTGGATTGCCAATGTGCATGTGCACAACATGTCTATATTCCGCATTAGTAGGTGGTGGTATACACCTAAACATTGGTTGTAACCCACCATAAACAAAAAGAAGAAGAAGAATGGGTCGACATTCCAGCACCGCATCTACATTCCGGTCCAGTAGGTGGCATTTTGCACCTAAAGGTTGGTTGCGAGCCACCATAAACAAAAGAAGACCGCCTCTTTTTCAGCTGTGGTCATGACCAGTTAGCCAGTTTATCTCCAAGAGAACAACATGGCATTTATTTTTGTTTGATAGGTTTTTGGGTTTTTTTTGTATTTCTAGGAATGCACCAGTACGCCACTATCTGTATCTGTTCACCCATCTAAATCTGTATTCGTATCTGTACTCGGGCTGGGCGGGTCATGAACCGCAAGCGAGCATGGTTTCACCGGAAATGCGTGGGTCTTAGACCGGGGCTATGATAGAGATTAAGATACAGTATACGGATAATATAAGTTACAAGTCCAGTAAGCAGTAATTGAGGATAACTGATAACAGTTTAGCGACCCCGAGGATGCGGAGAGCAGGGAGCCAAGGCGGGTCAGGAAAAGGTCATTTATTAACACTGGCGGCTGCAATGCAGCGGCAGGACAAAACTACACCAACAATCACTAAGCATCACAAAGCAATGCTCAAACAACACACCAGGGCCACAGCCTCGACTAAATAATTAAACACCAAATGAAGTGCAGATGTGTTGGAGCCGGAAAGTAAAACAAGCAGGGAAGCAGACAAGACAAAACAGGAAGTGCTTTCAAAATAAGAGAACATGACAGGAACAAAGGATGGAATGAAAACAAAAGCAAAACTGTCAAGCGGGCTAAAACATGGATCGTGACAATTGACTTGAAAATATTTTATTCTAAGACTGGTATAATATATCTGGCATAAATAGGTGGATTTACTTTCTGTCAACTTGGCACGCTTTTCCTCACCCAAACATTTTCTGGGTTTTAATTTTGCGTATTGCCGTCTGCATCGGTACTTGTGCACCCAGTGTGGGTTGAGAAAAGATAGTTGGCACAGCTGACGGTAGAAACTAGGGATGAGCCGGATACTCGTTTCAGACAAATACCCGTTGCATTTGCATAATGCATTTTTACTAAGCATGAAATGACAACAGCTTGTAATTGTGATGAAGGAAAGTCTTCATTGGGTAACTACTTATCTACTCACTCTTTACGCTCTGATATTGGCCAGGCACACACATCGACTGGCCCTCCCTAGAAAGACTTTCACTCCATGCCTCTCACTCTTTCACATACAGACATAATTCAGCCTCTGTTTGCTTGGCCTGACTCCAGCTCACATTTTCTATTTCACTTTATTTCGGTTTATATGGTATTTAAAGTTAGTTTGTTTTGAAACTTGTTTGTTTCATAACGTATGCAGTGCATTTGACAAGACACAATAACCACAATATCAACAGCCATTAACCAGAACACCGGCAAAATTGCAAAAAGCTCTCTCTTTGTTGCTTTAAGTTAATGTGTGGTTAAATGTAAATCCCAATTACTACACTACATGAGCACCCGAATGCACCAGGGCAGATGTGCAGCCTTGAGAGTTGTAGTAACACGGACCATGTTTTTGGAAGTTTAACTATCAGTGTGCGTCTATTAACGTGAGTAACCTGTTTAATTCTCTTTTGTTGATTTCTAGACGCTGTTTGCACGGTGTTATGATGTTGTATTGTTGTGACACTTAGGCATCCAGCTGCAGATCCGATTGATAACTGCTGAGCAAATTTAGCCTTCTTAGTATGGCCTCTAATGTCTTGTCACCTTTGTTTTGTACCAAATGTGCCACATTATGTTGTTATATTTAATGTGCTTAGTGTACTGCTAAAAGCTGAAATGTTGTTGTGCTGTACGTTTGTGTTTATGTTGCAAACCGGTAGACTTATTAAGTTTTGTTCTTCAATTTCACTGCCATGTTGTCTGGTCAACAACTGGTGTTCCCAGACAACGTGGTTTGTATTGTGTGACGCAATTCTGTACATTTTAGTTGAGGGGTAAAACAAAACTGACGGCAGCTCTGTGGACTGCCAGTCTGTCAAAGACAGATCAGACTTAATCATTGGTCCCAGATCCTTTTGCCGTGTGTCCGGGATGCAGGGCCAAGGAAATGTGAGGGACTGACAAAGGTATTCTGAACCATGGAAGACCCCAGCGTCAGGATTCAGGGTGGCACCGGGCGAATGCTTCAAGGACACTGTGTTGAAATTTGTCAGGGTCCAGCAATCCCCAGTAAATGTCACACTGGGTCGACAGATGCCGTGGGGCTCCACAAGTGTAACATATTACTCCTACTCCTATACGGCATTTTCTCGACAGGTGACCTTGTTGTCCACATGTGAAACAAG
>QODF01000018.1:487306-515304 GCA_024372805.1 Oostethus manadensis
GCCCAAACGTCGACCAAATCCGAGCACCTGACATGCTTTTTATAGCCCTGGTAATTATAGTTGCCTTAGCCACAATTTTACAGATGAGCAAAGGAGAGACGTGGGGCATTTTTCTCCATGTGCTACTAACTTTTCTGTTACTGGTTAGTCAAATATTTCTGCTCTGTCCTCGGCTATACATGCTGATTTGGCTTTAATATGTGGAAATAATGTCATGTTTTCTGCGCTTCCGAATAACCGGACTGGTACCTGCACTCTTATTACATATTTGGCTCCTATCACTGTACTGTACATGAAACCTCAGACCAAACAGGCTTCTTCTGGACGGAGAGACGGAAGGAGAGTTTGATTGTGTATATCGACGCCGTCTGAGTTCCGCGAGGGGTCCCCAATGACTTTAAGCTGGGAGACCAACTTGCTGCAGGCTTTGAAAATCTTCATATTATTGCTTCCCTTTTTCCGGTGACTCCAAATAAAAATGTTGACTACCATCTTCAGAGAGCTGTTAACCTTACGAGTGAGGCCTTGGAAGAACTGGCTGACTAGTTGGTACCCACATCACTGATGGCCATGCAAAACAAAGGCGCTCGAAGGACTGAGAACCCTGGCCGCTGAAATGGCAGACTCCACTGGTATCAGCAGTCCCTTAGAGGACTGGCTTAAGAACACGTTTGGTAAATGGAAAGCTGTGTTTATGTCAATCATTGTCGCACTTCTTTCAGTAATAGCCATTCTCCGCTTCTCACTCCCCGTTGTGTTTACTTATATGTTTGTTATTTTCCATATCCACGGCGGTCATCTTTTTTCCCTTCCATGTTACACGGGAAGGGTTTTTGGTGCTCCCCAAGAGCAGTCGTTTGTTTGTGCAATTGCAGCTTGCTAATTGTGTTTTATACTGTATAGTGTGATTTCACACTCTGCCATGGCACATACATGGTACTGTTTGGGCTTATCAGGCTCAAACAGCTATGTTAGTGCTTCTGTTCTCTGTAGACGGTGTAGTAATGCTGTGATATAATAGTAAGTATCGACATTGCTAATATGCTTCATAATGTTGACATTATTGCTTTAA
The DNA here is from genome assembly GCA_024372805.1 of Oostethus manadensis. Lineage (NCBI taxonomy): Eukaryota > Metazoa > Chordata > Actinopteri > Syngnathiformes > Syngnathidae > Oostethus > Oostethus manadensis. The sequence continues at coordinate 488,379 of QODF01000018.1, forward strand.
CTGGTACTGTACTATGTGCTTTGTGTGGGTATTGTGGCCTTGTGTGAATGACGTGGGGGTGACCTGAGTGAAGTTGGCCTCCCGCCGCGGGCAAAACTCTGGTTAAATAGTTTCATTTGTTTGTGCTGCATTTGTGCTGTTTTGTGCAGTTAACATTTGTTTCTTTTATAGGTCAACCAAAGTTCATCCAGCCCCCCCATTTACTCCAAATAAAACCAAAATAATTCCATTTATTTGTGCTATTTTGTGCAGCAAAAATGAATGTTTGGGCTGCTTTGGTTTTTGAGATAATAACGATTAAAGTTTTGGGCTATTACATAATCAGTCCGTCAAAAGGTTCCAAATGCAACCAAAATAGTCCAATTTTGACCGTCCTCGTTTGTGCTGTTGGGTCTAGTTGAAGTCAATGTTTGTGCTGCTTTCGTTTTGGAGATATTACACATTTCTTAAAGGTCAACCAAAGGTTTCCCTCTGTTAGAGGACACTTTTTGTATTAAAATATTTTTGTTCATTCCTGCTTTAACTTGTCTCGAGGGTCAGCTCCACAACAGCCTCCACAGAAACGTGGCAGTCTCTACTATGGAAAGCCTATTTTTAAAAAGCTAAAGGTGAACAGCTACTTGTGAACTGTGCTTTACAGGTGGACTATACCTTAAGCAAGTGCATAAATACTAGGGGTGTAACGGTACACTAAAATGTAATTTCGGTTCAGTTTCTTGAAGTGCTCGGTTCGGTTAATTTTTGGTACAAAAAAGGCATAAAAAATTACTTTAAATGCTTTTATTTAAAACATCCAAACAATATATATTTTTAAATAAATAAAAGCGACTAATTTCAGTTATATTTTAAATATTAATAAAAAATAAAATAAAGTAAAAAATATAAAAAGAAACTGATGCATTAAAAAAATTAAAAAATCTTTATACAATTATTAATTAACAAGATAACTGTAAACACTTAGAAGCAACACCCTGAATATTCCATTCCATTCCATTTTCTTCCGCTAATCTGGGTCCAGGTTGCGGGGGCAGCAGTCTCAGTAGGGAAGTCCAGACTTTCTGGTCTCCGGCGAAGAAGAAGTGACATTCCATGTCCCAAGAACTAGATTTGGCGGCCGAAGACCAGGTCGCCCAAACACCCGCCCTCGACCACTGCCCAAATCGCATGGCACCGGACCCTTATGCTTGCCCCTGCAGGTGGTGGGTCTGCGGGGAGGAGCTCCCGTGCCGCTTCTTTGGGCTGGGCCCGGCCAGGCCCTATGGGTGAAGGCCTGGCCACCAGGCGCTCGCCTGCGAGCCCCTCTAGGAAACTGAAACGGTTCAATAGATCCATGTGAACGTTACACCCCTAATAAATACTATAATAAAAGGATATAGATAGATAAATAGTCTCCAACTCTCAATTTCCGACTCCAATTCCGACATGTGGATTTTTTACACTTTATTTATAATTTAAAAAAAAGTGCTATTGGCCAGGGGTGCTGTATAAAGGGGAAAAGTCAAGACAATTCCAAAGCCCCTTGATTTGCTAGGGGACCCAAAAAATATTAATAACTAATAAAGTTAGTCATTAATCAATAAATCAACAATCAACTTCGAGGTACGTAAAACTGCACTCAGCAACTCGGCATCTTCCACTGCTGTGAAATGCTCATTTCATCCGATGAATTCAATTATTTTTGGGGTTATTAGTTTAGTCTTCTGACTGCCACACACATACGCGCGGATTTTAGCCACTGCCGTTTGACTGATTATCACACCGTGAGCCTCAAGAACTCACTCTAATCCATCAATTCTTGTTTAACGTCCGATCCGGGCGAACCTNGATGCTATTTGGTAATAGCAGAAGAGATAATTGTGAAAAAATACAAATTCATGGTGATGAAATTGAAAGAGTAAATACCATATCTAACTTATTGTGTGGGGAAATAACTACAAAACTACACTTCGCTCACTTGATGTACTGTACAGTACTACAAAAAAGATCAATTAGGATAATCCATAATGTATAAGAACACACTAATCCACTGTTTCAAAAATAACAGTTATTACAATTTGCTGATGTTATAAACCTTCAAACCACTAAAATGATGCATAGAACAAACAACAACCAGTTACCAAAGAATGCCATACAATTACTCTCAACAAGAGAGCGGAAATATGATCTTGCCCATCTGGCCTCACATTGTACCCGATACAGTGCCATTTGGCCTACATCGCCCAAACGTCGACCAAATCCGAGCACCTGACATGCTTTTTATAGCCCTGGTAATTATAGTTGCCTTAGCCACAATTTTACAGATGAGCAAAGGAGAGACGTGGGGCATTTTTCTCCATGTGCTACTAACTTTTCTGTTACTGGTTAGTCAAATATTTCTGCTCTGTCCTCGGCTATACATGCTGATTTGGCTTTAATATGTGGAAATAATGTCATGTTTTCTGCGCTTCCGAATAACCGGACTGGTACCTGCACTCTTATTACATATTTGGCTCCTATCACTGTACTGTACATGAAACCTCAGACCAAACAGGCTTATTCTGGACGGAGAGACGGAAGGAGAGTTTGATTGTGTATATCGACGCCGTCTGAGTTCCGCGAGGGGTCCCCAATGACTTTAAGCTGGGAGACCAACTTGCTGCAGGCTTTGAAAATCTTCATATTATTGCTTCCCTTTTTCCGGTGACTCCAAATAAAAATGTTGACTACCATCTTCAGAGAGCTGTTAACCTTACGAGTGAGGCCTTGGAAGAACTGGCTGACTAGTTGCACTAGTGCACATACGCACGGAGTTTAGCCACTGCCGTTTGACTGATTATCACACCGTGAGCCTCAAGAACTCACTCTAATCCATCAATTCTTGTTTAACGTCCGATCCGGGCGAACCTACTGCCCTATAGACCTTCAGAGACGCTGAGGGTGCGATGGGCGGGACAAAGCCCAGCATTCATCCAATGACCGTCAAGTTTCGTGCAGTGGAACAACCCAAACTACGCTCCACTCCATTGAAGTCTGTAGACGCTCAGCGTACGACAGTGGCGCTGCAGTGATGAATGATAAGCAAATCATGTGAGTTACCTGTTTTCAAGTTTTAACAATAAAACTCTTTTATACAGTAAGGTGTTTATTGTGTAGTGGTGCACCACCACGATCAATTACATGTAGCGGAAGCCCTGCTATTACATTGCCTGTCTCATGACAGACACCCCTATACATGACTTAACAAACCATCAGCAGATTCAAGCTATTATCCCGATTGTAATAGAAACTTTACAGGAAGGCGACATCTTGTAATTGGTGGGAAAGGTTTGGTCTTTCCCGACCGTGGAGGGTTGAGAGAGCACAGAATTTGTGAATTGGGTGCAATGAATTGAAAATGAGAAAATTGGGGTAACTGGTGGGTGAGGTGACCAGCCCTATTTGCTTTAACGGATTCACACATCCCCTTAGTCAGTATGAAACATGTTTTGTGTGATGTACTTTTTGGTCCAAATAGTCTGTTTGCAGGGATTATTGACAATAGCAGTGCTGTTACATTACTACTACATGTAATATATTGGACACAGGGAGGACATTTAAAAGCTTGTGTATGAATTCATTTTGTGTTTAGTGGGTTTACTCAATAAATATTAAAATTTTTTGATGGTATTTTTATGGTCGGACGTTGGTTATCACTCTCCTAACGTTAACGGTCAATGAAAGGTAACCTCAAATGCAAACATAGAAGTCTACAATATGATTCATTGCTGCTTTTTTTTTGGAATAGCGCAAACAGATGGGATTCAAATGAAAGCCATTTGTCCACAAAATGCTGCTCAAATACAGACTGGGAGTCCTGTCAAGCCAATGGAAATTAAATAAAATTGAAGGTAGAAACCTTCCAATATACAACAGTACTAAACATAAATTAAAAGACTAACACTTCTGTTCAGTATCCAAATGGCTACTAGTGATAATCCCCTATTGTCATGACACTAAAACTCTGTCCATGCTTACCATGCTAATCAATACATTCATTCATTCATTTTCACGGGTATGCTGGAGCTTATCCCAGCTGGCTTTGGGCGAGAGGCGGGGTACACCCTGGACTGGTCGCCAGTCAATCACAGGGCACATATAGACAAACAAACATTCACATTCATACCGATGGACAATTCAGATTCGCCAATTAACCTAACATGCATGTTTTTGGAATGTGGAAGGAAACCTGAGTCCCACACACGCACGGGGAGAACATGCAAACTTCACAGAGATGCCCAACGGAGATTCGAACCCTGAACCTCCTGACTGTGAGGCCAATGTGCAACCCACTTGACCACCGTGCGCCCATGCTAATCAATTATGAATACAATTTTAAAGATTTCTCTGTAAATATATAAACCATCCATCCATTTTCTTCCACTTTTCCAGGTCCAGGTCAGTGGGGAAGCAGACTCAGTAGAGCCCATATTTCTCAGTCTATGCCCACATTTTCCTTGTGAGACATAATCACTCCTTCTTTTCATGCGAGACATAATGCCTCCAATGTCGTAGGTCTACCCTGGGGCCTCATTCAGGCTGGGCATACCCTGAAGACCTTATCAGGGAGGCGTCCAGGAGGCATTTGGACTAGATGCACTAGTTACCTCAACTGGATCCTCTCAATGGGAAGGAGCTCTCATTTCAACTCCTCCCATATAATCTAACTCTCCACCCTATCTTTTCGGGTGAGTCCAGACACCCTGCAGCGAAAACTCATTTCAACTCCTAGCATGTTGCTCTTTCGGTCACCACTGTAGGTGACAGTAGAAAAGTCCATACACCGGTAAATTGAGAACTTTGCCTCTTGGCTCAGCGAGCCGCCTATCGATTTCATGCTTCAGCCTTCCCTCATTCCTGAACAAGATGCCGAGATACTTCAACTTCTTTACTTCGTTTGATGAGTGCAACAGGACCATATCAACTGCAAATCAATATAATATATTTTATCATTTTATCAACTACTAAGTAACTTAGTTCTTTTAATCAACAGCAAATCAATTATATAATTATCATCTGCAAATGCAAATCAGAATAAAATCTAAAGTTAAGCTGCTAACATTGCTTCTGAAGTTTTAGACCAAATTATAAACTACTATAATATAAGTTATAAAAGTATGATTACTTGATTGTATCGATGTGGTTTATGCTTTATAGCTTTACGCTATAAAGCATAAATTCAACCCTCTTATGGAGAGTCTCTGTAACAGGGTGCCGGTATATGGTTTAGTTTGGATTCGACTGATATAAAGTACCCACACGTTGTTTGCAAAGCCTGCTCTGTGTGTATGATCATTTGGAGTGATCCAAGTGTGGCCTCACCTGTGCAGCTTTTAAGTCTCTTGGGTGAAAATTGTCCTGTCTGTGTGTTTCGCATTTTCTCTCTTGTGGGAAATTGTTGTGTGGGGGGCTCAACAGGGCCACTGGGAAGACATTACGCCCACCCACTGATCCCCATGGGTTGTGTTTCACTATATCTATGCCAGGGCAGACTCAATGCCATTTGTTACTCTTTGTGTCCTATTACATTTTCATCCACAGATGGGATTCTTTCTTTATTGTACCCATTGCCAACGTCATGGCTAGTTCCACGAAAAATGTAATTTTCAGTTGTGCAGCAGGAGTTGTAGAGTTTGTCAGAGTTCTTCAACAGAGGGTCATTCTGCATGGGGATTGTGGAATTTTGTATTGATTATACAGTTTTTTTTTACATTTTAGATTCGACACTTAGTCTTTTGAGTGCATAAGTGCGCTCACGCTGTAAGATGTAACCCGCCTGGTCCAGGCAGCCCTGGGCTCTGCTCGGGCTCATACCATGCTCTGAGAATCGAGAGCGCTAGCCATCAAGTAAGGGAGTGAGCTTTACCTCAACATTATGTATCACATATAAACATATCCAATGTCTTGTCAAAAGCATCACTGACATCTGACCTGAACATGTACGTACAGTATGTCTCAAATATGTGGACACTAGATGGTGGTGGTCATAAATAAAAGACACACATTGATCATCTATCATTCTCAAAACTTGTTGACTTAAATTACAGCTTTGCTCATACAGAATTTACAACTTAAATCTGAGCCATGAATAATATTGATTTGACTCTCATTATGAACGCACCTCATAAGACAGCAGACCCATCAGTGTTAAACATCCAACGGACATTGTTTGACCAGAGAATAGCTCTGAGTGCATGCCAGTGAACATTAAATAGTGTTCAACATAATAACAGTCCAATGTGACCAACCCAGATTAAGTATTGTTATTAGTATATTTTTATTGCTACATGACAAACAAGTTATCAGTAGGTGCAGTAGATTCTCAGAAAACAAACAAGACCCAGCATTCATGATATGCATGCTCATGAGGCTGTGTATTTGGGCAATTAGTTAAAAGGAGTGTGTTCAAAAAAGCAGTGTGGAATTCAGTCAGTGATCAATTACGTGAAGAAAACAAGTGTGAATCAGCTGGCTCCTATTTAAGGATGAAACCAGCACTTGTTGAACATGCATTTCTCTTTGAAAGCCTGAGGAAAATGGGTCTTTCAAGATATTGTTCAGAAGAACAGCATACTTTGATTAAAAAGTTGATTAGAGAGGTGAAAACTTGTGAAGAGTTGCAAAAAATGTTTGGCTGTTAAAATGATCTCCAATGATATAAAATGGAGAGCAAAACCAGAGACACGTGGCAGATAACAGAAGACAACTATCAAAATGGATCAAAGAATAACCAGAATGGCAAAGGTTCAGCCAACAATCAGCTCCAGGATGATCAAAGACAGTCTGGAGTTACCTGTAAGTACTGTGACAGATACAAGCTAATCTGTTTACAAGATTCCCCAGCAAAGTCCCTTTGTTAAAAAAAGGCATGTGCAGAAGAGTTTACAATTTGCACACATCAACTGGCCTAAAGAGAAATTAAGAAACATTTTATGGACTGATGAGAGTAAAATTTTTCGTTTTGGGTCCAAGGGCCGCAGACTGTTTGTGGGACAACCTTGAACTCTGAACTCAAGCCATAGTACACAGTGAAGACAGTGAAGCTTGGTGGTGCAAGCATCATGATATGGGCATGTTTCTCCTACTATGGTGTCGGGCCTATTTATCGCATACCAGGGATCATGGACCAGTTTGCATACGTCAAAATATTTGAAGAGGTCATGCCTTATGCTGAAGAGGACATGACCTAGAATTGGGTGTTTCAACAAGATAATGACCCGCCAAACACACTAGTAAATGAGCAAATTTGGTTCCAAACCAACAAAATTAATGGTATGGAGTGGCTAGCCCAATCCCCGGACCTTAATCTAATCGAGAACTTGTGGGGTGAGATGAAAAATGCTGTTTCTGAAGCAAAACCGAGGAATGTTAATGAATTGTGGAATGTTGTTAAAGAATCATGGAGTGGAATAACAGCTGAAAGGTGCCACAAGTTGAATGACTCCATGCCACACAGATGTGAAGCAGTTATAAAAAACTCCAACTAAATATCAGTTTAGTGACTTGCAGGATTGCAAAATCCTAGAAACAAAAATGTTTGTACAACATAGTTTTGAGTTTGTAAAGTCAACAGCAGACACAATTTTTTTTAACATACCCCTTTGAACTAATTAATCAATTGCACAACCTTAAGAGCGTGCATATCATGAATGCTGTTTTTTTTTTCTGAGAATCTACTGCAACTACTGGTAACTTGTATACAGTATATACAAATATACTAATAACAGTACTTAATCTGTTTAGTCACATTGGACTGCTATTATTTTGAACACTATTGTACGTACATTAGTGGCATGGAAGAACATTTGTGAGGTTAGTGGTCACTGGTTTTGGGGGATGAGGCCTGGCTCAAAATATATGTTGTAATTCTTTGCAAAGGTGTTGGGGTGAGATCTTGAACTTTTCAATGCCAAACTGACCCAGGTGTGCCTTAATGGACTTTGCCTTCCCGAAGCATGCAATTGTACAAAATGGTTTGGTTTGTTAAATAATTAAGACTCGGGGAAACTGAATCAAATATCAAAGCCTTTCAACAATATACTGTAGTGTATCATACTCACTATACTGTACTTGGGAGGTGAGGAGTGACTGCAACACCCAGATTCACAATGGGTTTATGCTTGAGCAATATTCCATTATCGAGGGAGATTTTTTCACCACACAGCAGTTTCCATGTCTAAATATTAATGCTTCTTTTTATTTCCAAGAGATTGTGTGATACCACATTTATGACTGGAGGAAATAAATTACTCAATATGTTGGTTTTAATAAAGGGCTACACTAATTTAGAATATGCAAATACTCATTTTGATTAATAGGATTTGTTCTCCTAATTTATATTTGCTGCCACAATAGACTAACATTCATTATGATGAAAGACCGTAATGAACGCTGGATGATACAGAATCTGGTTGAATATGTAAAGTGAGAAAGTACATTATTGCAATCTCCTGTGGACTGATGGCTTTAGATGTAGAGATGTGATAAGGGTTGGCTATGCTTTATACTTGCTCACCTTCAGACATCCTGCATTTACCCATATCTCTCTCTCTCTCCACATAAGCACACACACTTTTCAAACTGTTGTGTAGCCTTCATGAGAGCAGACCTGTCCCCCAGTGGATGCAGCTCCCACAGCGAGCTTCAAGCGTCTGTCCTTGTGTAAACACCATTTAAATCTCTTTCTTGTATCACCCTCACCCAGTCACCCTCAATTTCCATCATGGTGTCACATCATATCATGGTGAACATGATAAGACACATGATTATCTTCAATCATTCTGACCTCACTTTGATTCCGGTCTTGTCCAGGATGCTTTGCATGCATAGAGAAGGGTGATGAGTAACAAGTGGCGTCAGGAAGTGCGGGTATGCGGCCTGAAAGCATGAGGCCAAACGCTTGCTCCATTACCCTCTATGTCACATTTGGTTTCATGTATCAAACTGATAGCAAGCACAGTCCATTTGGCTTTGAGACATGTAGAATCACACATTTGGAAAAGATGGACAAATAGAGCTGACAGATCTGTTATGCTTTGGTTATCAGGGGTCTTGGTCCTGTCAAAAGATTGCCTCATCCACTCATTAAAGCTCCCTCAGTGTTGCTTGTTACTACTCTTACCCTGAGAATGCCCTTAAAGTGTCTTTAAATTACACAGAGCACACTGCTGTCCATGACAACATGACAACAGAATTGCCTGCATAATTAATTGTCTCTTGCCGTCTTTAAACTTGTAAGTGAGGTGAGGCTTTTGAAGGTTTTACTTGAAAATGTAAAAGAATAACTAACCATCATTTACATAGGAATTATTCATATCTAAAATCTTTTTTTATTAAGAAATAATGTACCTATTAATTACTGTATATATTACATTAACCTTTGGCCTGGGGAAATGTCATTGAAACTTTTTCAGTGAGTCAGACACCTTGCTTAAGTTTTAATAGACATCATTTTCTGTAAACTAATTGACACCTTCTGACATCCAGGCTGTGTTGTCACAAGTAATCTTCTTCAAGCCCCAGGGTATGACCTAGACCACATTCAAATATTTACAATTTAAAAGAAAAGCCAGCAGCATTGTGCAGGGTTAGACCGTTCACGAAACACTTTGAAACATTGATATTCTATGTGAAAGTAATTTCTCACTGAAAAACAAAAACATTGCGCTCTTACATTGAAATGCAGATGCTAATGATGTATTATTCTTCCCTTTCCTCCAATGGTGACTGAAAAAAAACATGAATAGCTGTGTGTGCAATACTATACACTCCCATTGTTAATCATACTGGCGCTGGATCAAGAAGTATCCCTGAAAGAGGTGAAAAAAAGGGAAAAAGATTCAGCTTCAAGCTTTGAACTGAAAAAAATGATTCACATTGCTTTTTCATGTTTTGGTGAGCATTCATAATCATCCGCCTCACAGCTGTGACATTTGAAGATGCTGATTGGACAGCGTCATGTTTGCATAGGAGTGCCTTAGGATGGCCACAATAAAAGGCCTCTCTAAAATGTGCAATACAATTGTATACTGCAAGCATGTAAGCATCTATTGCTTGGATAAAGAAACATTTTCCATAAAAGTTTGAAGAATTCAAGTTTATAGTGATTTATAGAGGTGACAACATCTGTTTATTTATCCTATTACATCAGCTTATCTATAATTTTCTAATTACAAAAAATGAAGGTTTAGATAATACACATAACAGAGAACCTGGTTATATTTAAAAAGAAAATCTGTTGCCAGCTCCAAAATAGATGAGAGACAAGGTACAATTTAATAAAACCTACATGCAGAGACAAATCAACACAACCTGAAAAGATGGCTTCTCTAGAAATGTCTATTCATGCTGAAATGTTAACATTTTTGATAGGAGAGGGGATCTTCTCCTGTGAGAGACAGAGAAAATGGAGGGAAGACCCACATGCCTAGACACCCAAGGCTATGTGAGTCAGGTGATAAGCATGTAAAAGACTAGAGTAGAGGCTCAAGTAGATTATAGGATCAAGTCAGAGTGTACTATTCATCCCATCCATTTTCTATACCGCTTATCCTCATTATGGTCACGGGTATGCTGGAGCCTATCCCAGCTAACTTCGGGCGGGAGGTGGGGTACACCCTGGACTGGTCGCCAGTCAATTGCAGGGCAGACAGACAATCATTCACACTCACATTCACACTCTAATGGACAATTTAGACTCGCCAATTAACATAAAATGCATGTTTTTGGAAATTTGTGAGGAAACCGGAGTACCCGGAGAAAACCCACGCGCGCACGGGAGAACATGCAAACTCCACACAGAGATGCCCAACGGAGATTCGGACCCTGAACCTCCTGACTGTGATGCCAACATGCTACTCGGTCAGCCACCGTGCGGCCTCAGAGTGTACTAATATTAGTAAAATCAAATGGAATAATGGACTCTTAAGTCCCAGTTTAAGCGCAACACTCTTTTAAGTGCAATAACAAATCATATTTTACTGGCATTTCCCATATCTGCAAGAATATTATTTGGAGTTCTTTTTTCTTGTATGGTGTCCAGCACCTTTTGTGGATTATGTGCTGGAGTCAGAGGGCCCTTTGATGACTTCTCAATAGTAGCGCCTGAATTTCTTGAACGACATGTCCCATCCCTTTGTTCTTGTCGCTTCAAGAAAACATTTCTCATGCCCCAGAGAGCATTGGGTGTGGGCAACAGTAAAATTTAATTTACAAATTTAACAAATTGATGAGGAAAATAATTTTTGATGTATCTCACAAAACCCAATCACTTGTACCGTAATAGTAATTAGCTCATACCTTACAGAGGTCCAGGTGAATGTCAATAATGTGTGAAGCACTGAACGCCTATGCTATATAGCACAATCAGTCTTCCTAGAATCATTCTACAGTAATCTTGAGCTTTCATTGTTATGCATGCCTGCCAGCTATTTCTGAGATGTCTGCGCTCCAGTGAAATAAAAGGTAGCTGTAAAGAAGTTCTTAGTGTGCACATTCTTGCCTTAAATAAATGATTCTGACAGTGCATGCTTCAAAAGATTTTTTCAGTCATTCAAGGATAGATCTTGTCTTCTCAACATAAGAGAGCAGGTATAGTATCAAAGGCTCACAAACTGTCTCCCGCTGCAGGGAACATAGAGCCTGTCTGCTGCAAGATGAAGAGGAAGTAGCAGGTTCTGACTTCGGCTTTTCATGCCAACAAGAGTTAACCAGGCCATACCACCAATGTTTGTGCCACCAAAAAGGTGAATTAACTAAAGTCTTGTTGTTAAAGTTTCCAACCTACATTTTCTTAGCAACGTTTTGCACATGCAAAAACATTCACATATTTTCTGATAATTGGTATGGTCAAATTTCTACTGCAACAGTTTTAAGCAAAGCCTAATCAAGAGTTAATAAAAAAAAGAAATATATTATCTATGTAACTTATCCTCAATGGCATCACGGGTATGCTGGAGCCTATCCCAGCCTATCCCGGCTGACGTTGGGTGAGAGGCGGGGGACCTCCTGGACTGGTTGCCAGTCAATCGCTAGGGCAGAGAAACCACCATACACACACACCTTCATATCTATGGACAATTTGGAGTCGTCAATTAACCTAACATGCATGTTTCTGGAAAGTGGGAGGAAACCAGAGTACCTGGAGAAACCCTAGTCATGCACAGGGAGAACATGCAAACTCCACATAGAGTTTTATATATTTTGATTAAAACATTTTCCTCAGTCATGTGACATTCCTTGGTCGTGCAAGCCCACCACCGTTTGCTCTATTTAGATCAGGAGTCAGCAACCCACAGCTCTGGAGTCGCATGCAGCTCTTCAGTCTCCTTGTTGCGGCTCCCGTGGCTATACGCGTTTTTTTTTTTTATTTTAACACCAAAGTAGGGGAAATGTGAAATATGTGACTCGCTGCCAAGTCCATGAATGCATCTAGACTGTCTTCTGACTGCTGATTGGATGAGCAAGGGAGGGGGAGCTAGGCTAGTATAGCAGTGAGTTTCAATGCTTGGGAGAGAAAAAAAATGTGAAGAGGTTTTGAGTTGAGTCGGAAACAAGTTACTGCGCAGTAAAATAAAACAATGTAATTAATGGGAGTATAGCAATATGTTTTATAATGAGAAGTGCGCTGTAGCTATGTGCTCACAGCTCGTGATACGCTAAACGTCGAGATGGTGACTCCAGGAGAGGCAAGTTATGTGCAATGGCAGTTGACTAACTGTGCACTCACTGCTCGGAAACTATATGTGCTTTCAGTTTCATTGATATTCGGCTCCGTAGTTACAGCGGTAGTCGCCCCTCATCGTCTGGACATGAGCAAGCATTTAGCGACGGAGGCAAGGAAAAACTCCCTCTGGGGAAGACACCTTGGACAGAACCCAGGCTCTGTGGGGCGGCCGTCTGTCTCGACTGGTTGGGCTGCTACATGGAAGATCAAGCCAGAAGTCTTAGTCTTAGACCAAGGAACAAAGAGACAAACAAGAGACTTGCCTCTGATACATATCAGCATATCAAGGGTCAATTCTAACTGTATGCTTTAGCAAAGAGGTGGGTTTTGAGTTGACTTTTAAATAATGAGAGGGTGTTTGCCCCCCGGATTGAGTCGGGGAGATGGTTCCATAACAGAGGAGCCTGATAACTAGAGGATCTACCTCCCATTCTACTTCTAAAGATTCTAGGAGTGACAAGTAATTGTACATTCTGTTAATTCAGTAGAACACTGTTCTACTCGGTTGATAGGGTTCTAGGAGCTCTTTAAGATATACTGGTGCCTGGTTGTGTAGCGCTTTAAATGTAAGAAGGAGAATTTTATATTCAGTTCTAAATTGTACTGGTAACTGGCCTTATTGATGACAATTCAGTGCAGAAATAACCAGTATTAAGCAAACAACACTGATATGCAGATATATGAACTCTTAAAGTGGGCTATTTTTATTTTTTTATCAGTTCAGTGTTTAAATTAGCTAAGAGTAGGTCTACAGGTGTACCTGCACTTTTTTGTTGAATTTTGTGATTCTTACAGGTAACAATACAAAAGATTAATTTTTTCCGTCAAGTTCTGTAATGTTTCACGGCTCCCTGGCATTTTTTTTACTGGACGAGGAGACAATATGGCTCTGTTGATGGTAAAGGTTGCCAACCCCTGATTTAGATCAGTTTTCTTCTCCTTGTAATGACCAGTATAGTATACAGTGTACTTTCTCTAACCTTTACTCAATAAATATTCAACAACAAGTATTTTAAAGACTGGTTATTTTGTAAGGTCTGCAATTCTAATGTCAGTAACTCATAAAAAAAAATCCTTGCACATGTGCTGTCTTGCCGTGTCGCCACCCTCATGGCAAATTCAACAACTGCCACTGGAGTCGGGCATAGAGTAGGGTCAGGTAGGGTGCTCCGACCTGCTTTGTGTGTTTGGTGTGCCCGGACCAATCTTGCATGGCCTGCAGCATACTCTGTCAAGGTAATCCTTATGCTCAGGTCGTCCATGTAGGACCTGGACCCAGTCTTTCTCTACAGCAGTGTCGGAGCCAGCAGGAGAGCAACACAAACATGTGAAGTGGTGACTGTAATAAGAGTTCTGCAACTGTAATAACATGACAACAGTAATAACATGATTACAGTTGTAGTAATGCTTTCTTAACATGGTCAGAGGAGTCAACATTTTGTGAAGCTCATAGTCCTCTTCCTCAGCCTGTACACCCTCTGGACATCCGAATCCCCTCCATCTTTTGGGCGACGTTTCTGAACCAGCAAGGATAAATATTGATACTTTGATACTTCAGTCATTTGAGGTTATGTTTAACCGGACATTAACAGGAACACAGTGGCAAGTAGGTAATTACTAAGCTCTTAAATTAATTCTTAAATTATTTTTTTTAATTAGTTTTCATTCATGCATTAAAATTAGTTTTTTTTCTGTTGTATTTTAGCTTTGCTATATTATAAATTATGCTGCTAGTGTACATATGTTGATACGGTTCAGACTTGAAAATAAATAAACTGATTATTTGGGTGTATGTGTTCTTTATGCCATGAGCTATTCTCTGATTTGAAAAACACTAAGTTCATATATTTGCCATACATTTGGTATAGTATCGGTATCGGATCGATATTGCCCATACGAGCCTGAATTTTTACTGAGTATCGTATCGCTATTTTATCACTAGCAGAGAGTGACGTCACAGGCTTGTCAACTTGACTTATTCGGTGATTATTAAATTGGTTTTATGCTATATGTTATATGTTACTGTATGCTATTTGTTCAACCCTTGTACTGTTTTATTATTCACTGAGATTTGACATTTGAGTCTCCTTCCCATGTGGAGCCACACGAACGCAGCAAGCATTGACCTCCAATTTGTGTGAAAATGATCATCTGAGATTGAAACGCCAACCCTCCCCATCAGAGCTCCACTATAACCCTAATGGAGACTTGGTTAACACTGCCAATAAATGTACATCAAGGGATTGAAAGTGCAGAAATCTTCCCTTGGCAATAGAAGGTGGGGGAAGTCCAGATATAGGTATCGCATGGGAATCCTTATAGATGATCATGCCTCTTGATGAAAGCCATCAACCTCCCTATTTGATGGAGATTACGCTTGATGGGTCCGTGGGCCATATGTGAGTGGGTTCAATGAGAGGGCACTCAATATAATAAAATGGTATACATTGCTCTAAAATATTCTTGCAACCAGCCCATAATGGACTAGAAAAAATGTTATTAACACTTTCATTCCTGCTCTTCAATCCTTCTTCTTTTTCTTTTTCTTTTGGCTTATCCCTTCAGGGGTCGCCACAGCGAATCAATTCCCTCCATCTAACCCTGTCTTCTGTATCCTCTTCTCTTGGCTAACTACCTTCATGTCCTCTTTCACTACATCCATAAACCTCCTCTTTGGTCTTCGTCTAGGTCTCCTGCCTGGCAATTCAAATCTCAGCATCCTTCTACCAACATACTCAATCTCTCTCCTCTGGACATGTCCGAACCATCACAGTCTGGCCTCTCTGAGTTTATCTCCAAAACCTCTAACATGTGCTGTCCCTCTGATGTGCTCATTCCTGATCCTGTCCATCCTGGTCGCACCCAAAGAGAACCTCAGCATCTTAATATCTGATACCTTCAGCTCTGCCTCCTGCCTTTTCCTCAGTGGCACAGTCTCTAAACCAAACAACATCGCTGGCCTCACCACAGTTTTGTACACCTTTCCTTTCATTTGAGCTGAAACTCTTCTATCACACATCACACCCGACACTATTTTCCAACCAGTCCAGCCTGCCTGCACACACTTTTTCACCTCTTTTTCACACTCTCCATTGCTCTGGACTGCTGACCCTAAGTACTTAATATTCTCCACCTTCTTTATCTCTTCTCCCTGTAACCTCACTCTTCCACTTGGGTCCCTCTCATTTACACACATGTACTCCGTCTTGTTGCGGCTGACCTTCATTCCTCTCCTTTCCAGGGCAAACCTCCACCCCTCAAGCTTCTCCTCCACCTGTTCCCTGCTCTCACTACATATCACAATGTCACCTGCAAACATCATAGTCCATGGAGATTCCTGTCTAACCTCATCCGTCAGTCTGTCCATCACCTTAGCACACAGGAAGGGGCTCAGTGCTGATCCCTCATGGAGTCCCACCTTTTACTCGGAATACCACTGTCACACCAATAGCACACATCACTACTGTCTTACAGTCCTCAGACATGTCCTGCACCACTCTAACATACTTCTGAGCCACTCCAGACTTCCTCATACAAATACCACAGTTCCTCTCTCTGCACCCTTTCAAAGCTTTCTCCAGATCTACAAAAACACAATGCAGCGCCCTCTGACCTTCACTGTACTTCTCTATCAACACCCTCAAAGCGAATACTGTATTTGTAGTACTCCTTTTTTGGCATAAAACTGCTGCTCACAAATACTCACATTTGCTCTTAGTCTAGCTTCAACTACTCTTTCCCATAACTTCATTGTATGGCTCATCAGCTTTATTCCTCTGTAGTTGCCACAATTCTGCACATCTCCCTTGTTCTTAAAAATGGGCACCAGCACACTTCTCCATTCCTCAGGCATCTTCTCACTATCTAAGATCCTGTTAAACAACCACACACTCCTCCTTTTTGCAGCTTCCACCATTTCATCCTCTGCTCTGCCTTTAACCTCTTCATCTTCCTCACCACTAGAGTCATCCAACACACCACCATCCTATGCTGTCTGGCTAAACTCTCACCTACCACTGCTTTGCAGTCAGTGATCTCCTTCAGGTTACACCTTCTACACAAGATAGTCTGCCTGTGTGCTCCTACCTCCACTCTTATAGCTCACCCTATGTTCCTGTCTCTTCTGGAAGAAAGTATTCACTACAGCCATTTCCATCCTTTTTGCAAAGTCAACCACCATCTGTCCTTCAGAGTTCCTCTCCTGGATACCAAACTTGCCCATCACCTCCTCATCATCTCTGTTTCCTGCAACAACATGTCCATTGAAGTCCGCACCAAAGACAACTCTCTTACTTCTGGGGATGTTCTGCATCACTTCATCCAGGTCTGACCAGAATTTCTCTTTCTCCTCCATCTCACATCCTACCTGTGGAGCATACCCACTAACAACATTGAACATCACACCTGAAATTTCGAGCTTCAGGCTCATTACTCTGACACTCTTTTTCCCCCTAGGACATTGCTAGTAAACTCCTCCTTCAAAATCACCCCTACTCCATTTCTCTTCCTATCTACACCATGATAGAACAGCTTGAACCCTGCTCCTAAGCTTCTAGCCTTGCTACCGTTCCACCTGGTCTCCTGGACACACAATATGTCTACCTCCCTCCTCTGCATCATGTCAACTAATTCTCTACCTTTTCCTGTCATAGTTCCAACATTCAAAGTCCCTACTCTTAGTTCTAGACTCCTAGAATTTCTCTTCTCTCTCCTCCTACGGACACACCTTCCTCTTCTCCTTCTTCGACCAACAGTGATCCAGTTTCCACCGACACCCTGTCGGTGAACAGTATCGGTGGTGAGCGTTGTTAACCCGGGCCGCGTCCGATCCGGTATGGAAGTCATTGGTTTGATTCACATTTTCTGGTTTGGCAAAGTTTTACGTCGGATGCCCTTCCTGACAGAACCCTCTGTATTTATCTGGCACAATAAGACACTGGCTTCTGCCTCGTTGCGGCTACATTTCATTCCTGCTCTTTAATAAGCAGTTTATATACACCTGCATACTATCTTAATTCAATACAGTCATATTATAAGGTATCTTAATGAAAACTGTTGCTAAACTCACACACACACATCACTTGCACATATTCACAGGCTGGAGTTACAGATGGTCTTTTGCAGGAGAGCCCAATACGTCAACGCGATCTCCCAATCAATTGCAAAGGGCAGCTCGTCTGACTTCTCATCTTTTCTGACACATGGGATTTCTATTCTGAAGAAGGTCCATCAGGGTAAACAATATCAAGTTTGGTTGGATGTAATTTGTCGAACAGTGAACAGACTGGTGGTACGATTATTAGTTTAATTTCTGTCATGTCAGAAATTTGGTTTGTTGCAACAGGCTTTCAACTGGATTCTTTTTTTGCAAAGTGGAGGTGATATGATAACACCATATGATAACATGGTAACTCCTGTGAAGAAAAGTTTCATGCATGTATATTATAGACCTATATAATAAATTACAAGAAGATTATATGTATTGGCTCCTGGAAAAAAAGTATTTGCTGATCAGACAATTCATTCATCCATTCATTCATTCATTTTCCTCCGCTTATCCGGGTCCGGGTCGCGGGGGCAGCAGCTTCAGTAAGGAAATCCAGACTTCCCGGTCCCCAGCGACCTCTTCCAATGCACAATATAATTACCAGGAAGAATTAAAACAAGCTACATCAGCACAATGGATGAGACAGTGCCAACCTTGTGTCTATTCACACAATAGCTGCACCAGGCTCCACCAGAATTATTTTCATACAAAGACGAACCAAACTTTACAATTACGGCATTACAAGCCACATGCAAAGTGAATAATGTGCTTAGTTGATAAAAAAACCAAATTTTCTCCTAAGTTGTTCCCTCTATTACTTGATCAGAAAGCCTCCATACAGAGTCAGCTACTTGTCATTCATCTGCAGTGTAATGACATCTGGCACCCTCGCTTCAGAGAGGATGTCATCTTATTTTGGAGAAGCAGGACCGAGCAAGCCTATAATCTCAAACAAAGCTAGCGATTTAATATAAAACCCACTTACTGAAATATTGTAATTTCCTCTCATTTGGGGCTTTAATATGGGGTCCTCAGGAGACCACTGGTCTCACTTCTTCCATATTCAGGCTCCCTTTGGGTGATATCGTAAATGCCATCATATGCAAAAAAGGATTTTTAGATGCCCAACAGTATAAATAGAACTGAAAGAGAAAGGTATTGAGGTTTTCAGGAAAGAAAATAACATTACCATATAAAAGAATAATCTTGACATTTAGATGTTCCAATCATCACCGTCAGTTTAAAGTCTTCTGTCATATTAAAATATCAACATGCAATAAGAACAAACAAACAAAAAACAACCTTCGGTCATTTTGGTAATTAATTTATCATTTCTACCTACAGATTTTATTTTATGTTATAAAAAAAGGCTAAGTTAGATCAAAATAATTCAAAGCAGCAGAACCAAGATTTTATTGTATTTAATTTTCTTATTTACAGACAGTTTGATTGGTTTTTTATGCAAGGAGCATGGTGTTATGCATTTGTACTGGCTAAACTTGAAATAAAGCAGATTTGGGAGGTTGAATAGAGAGGGAATTTACTGTTTCTTATATACCTTATGCTGTACAAACTACAAAAATGTGTTGGAGACTAGCCAGTGAACACCAACTGCTTCCTAATCCTGACGAAAACTACAATGGAAAGAACGACGTATCAGTAAAGTGTCTAAACTCTGACAACTCACAAGACGTGTAGATTCTTGTCTTATGGAAAATAATGGATTTGGTCTGCGTACGTTTCAGTTAGAGTTGTATATTGTGATCTTTTGATCTAGATTAATGATGATAAACAAGGTTCCACCATATCGCTAATATATAAGGAAAGAAAATGTGCCCATCTAAAAGAGGTAGCTCCAAAGAAAAGTCAATAAAGGAACATTACTATTTAATAAAACTAAAACTATTTAATCTACAAGTTTAACACAAAGTCCCAGTTCATAACAGTATAATGAACACATTACAGCAAAAAGGAAAACTCATATTAAACAACCTTGTATTTTAGATACCTGGTTGGACTTGTTCCTGCAATCAAAGCCTAGTTAAGCAGATGTTATATTCTAAGGATTTGCCAATGGTAATGGATAAAAGACTCAGGAGATATATGTCCGGAAAACTGCATCTTGCCTGACCTTGAAAATCACTCATTTATTCTTGGCTTTTCAAGAAACTGTGAAGGTCACACAGAAGCATAATGCTGCCTGGGATTTTGTAAGGCTTTGTTTCCAGGCTTTCCCTGTAAATAATCATATTAAGTTCAATATGTTTATATTTTAAGTGACATAAATTGGTGCCAATGTAAAGTTATGCAAATACAAACCATACAACTCCATCCATGTGAAGGTTGCCTATAGGGAATATGTCCCCAAATATCAGTGGATGTTATAAAAGTGATTGAATAAAGAATAAACCATTATCAGGTGGGACGTTACATGAAAAAACATAGCAGTTTTTTTCAGTCTAATTACGTACGTCTGCACAGCTGTGGCATAGAATGTCGATAACCTCCCTTTATCATTAGCCAACATTTATTCTTGCTTAAAACAAATATCACTGGGTAATCGAATCAGCTATTTAGCTACTATTATTTGAAGGGCAACCACTTCATTTTCAGATACTTCACACAATCTTTAGTAGCTTTAAAAATATGTCCCCTGACAGCTTTCCGGTGATGTGTCCTTTAAATAATAAATATTGCTTAATATTTTTATTTTTACTTACATTTGTTCAAATACTGGGAAACCACCTGCAAACAGAAGAGTTTACAGCCGCTGCAGTAGGATAGAGGATATAAAATGGGGGAAATAATTTTTGGATCCCCTGTTGATGTAAGACGGTGCTGCAGTCGTTTATCATTTAACACGGTTAATTGGTTTCATTTCCGCAAAGTAGAATTCAACATTGATAAATGGAATATTTTTGTTCTAATAGCATGGAAAACCTGTTTATAACTTTCTAAATAGTTTTTTTTTTTTTTTTTTACCATTATTAGATCCCCGTAAAGATGAAATAACACTGCACAGTGACTTTTACGCTCTTATCATTCTTTGTTTTGTATCAAGGGATAAGCGATCACTGCAGGGACACAAGACGCTGCCACTTTAAGCACAGCATGCTACCGAGCTAACTACTGTAGTTATCCTCCAATAAATGTATTTTAAGCTTAAGGGTTTCAGACAGATTGGGGAAGAAGGACAAAATAAGCAGTCAAAAACGTAACCCTTCCACACGGAACGGGAGATCTTGTTTTTACTATGTCATGTCGGACATGCCACGGCTGACTCCACGCAGTCTTAAGGTAATGTAATGTCTCGTCAATGTATCATTATTGGTGCCCAGTAATCAGAATACTACATCTTGTCTTTCAATACTTTTGGACTAACAATAGCACATAGTCTACCACAAAACATTGTTAATTAATTCATTCTTTCATTTTTTACAAACCGTGAAGGAGTGCTGTTGGAACTACAAAATGGATAGCACAAAAAAAAACACAGAATGTTTTAACATTCAGAGATACAGACCTAAACAAAATATTAAGACCATTTATTTATTAAGACCACAAATTTACCTTTTGCACATTTGGAGTGGTTTTAAGTAGAGCTACAAAATGCAAAACCAAGGATGGGGAGTGTGAGAAAAAGCACTTTGAAAAAGTAAGTCATTGAAAACAACAATTGCAATGAAATAGGCAGTTATTCAGCTGAAGAAAAGTTAAAGACCATCACAAAAAAAATTACAAAAACTCTCCAAACCAGAACAGAAACAATTATCAGAAAGACTCAGTAACGAGTAGCTCCACAGTTCTTGTTAATCACTTCAAAAATTCATTTGGGCATGCTTGATGTGAGTGTTTCCAGGAAACTGTCTGGAACTGATGGCCATTTATAAACTTCCTTTGCCATCCATCCCCAAATGTTCTCTATGAGATTTAAATCAGGGAAATATGCAGTATGGTCCAAATGAGTGATGTTATTCTCCCTGAAGAAGTCCGTGGTGAAGCGAGCATTGTGAACTGCAGCGTTGTCCTGTTGAAAAACCCAGCTGTTACCACACAGACGAGGGCCCTCAGTCATGAGGGATGCCCGTTGCAACATCTGCACGTAACCAGCCACTGTTTACACTTTGCCAGGGAGCATCAAACATGGGACATTGAAAGGTGGAAAAAAGTTTTATTCTCTGATGAGAAAAAAAAATTACCTTGACGGTCCAGATGGCTTCCAACGTTACTGTAATGACAAGGAGAGACACCTGAGTTTTCCACCCGGCACAGTTTAGGAGAGTCCATCACGATCTGGGGTGTTTTTTCATTCAGTGGAACACTGGAGCTTCAGGTGGTGCAGGGTTGTCAGATAGCGTCTGGTTACGTGCAGATGTTGCAGAGAAAAACCCTAATGACTGAGGGCCCTCGTCTGTGTGGTAACAGCTGGGTTTTTCAATAGGACAACGCTGCAGTTCACAATGCTCGCTTCACCAAGGACTTCTTCAGGGAGAATAACATCACTCATTTGGACCATCCTGCATATTTCCCTGATTTAAATCTCATAGAGAACATTTAGGGATGGATGGCAAGGGAAGTTTATAAATGGCCATCAGTTCCAGACAGGTGATGCCCTTCATGAAGCCATCTTCACCACTTGGAACAATGTTCCCACTAGTTTCCTGGAAACACTCGCATCAAGCATGCCCAAACCAATTTTTGAAGTGATTAACAAGAACGGTGGAGCTACTCATTACTGAGTCCTACTGAGAATTTTTTTTGTTCTGGTTTGGAGAGTTTTTTGTCATTTTTTGAGCTATGGTCTTAAACTTTTAAACAGCTGATAAATAGCCTATTTCATTTAATTGTTGTTTACAATAAATTACTTTTTCAAATGTCACACTCCCCCTTCTTGCTTATGCATATTGTAGCTCTACTTAAAACCTCAATAAGACTTAAATGTGCAAAAGGTAAATTCTAGCAATTTTTCAACTGGTCTTAAGATTTTGATCGGGAGCGTATGAGGTGCAAAGCAGTGCTTGAAAGGACAAAGGAAGGAGATGGATACAGAGTTGTCCATTGCCCCGAGTGCATTTTATGAAGAAATAAAGTAACCCCACACACATGAAGATGACTAAATGATTCCCTCTAAAATGATTTTCTCTAAAAGAACCACTACCCATTCTTCACTGACACACACCAACATGGATGCTTTTGGGGTCTCAACTAGGTTGCTACAAGCACTGTTTAGCTGTATTGTATTTTTTGTCGAAAACAGTGTCCTACAAAAACCAGGGCATACAAAAACTAAGGTTCCACTGTATACCCTTTTGTGTTTTCATTTAGGCTATATAATCAAAGAATATTCACAGCATTAAAATTTCACCAAAGCTAAACCACCTAATTCTAATTTTTACTGTTAGTGATTAACTGGATGTGTTTTTAGCTTTCTTGTACACTTAAAACTTAAAGTGTACTGGAGCTTTGTTGGGTTGGTAGGATGACACGTGGCTGGGCGCTGGAAAAGTGCCCTTATTTTCAAAACCCAGTGTTGACAGCTCATATTGTATGAAAATTGTGATGCTGTCAGGTGAAAAAAACTTTAAGGCCCGTTTTAAAATCCATTTTCATGCTCCCCGATGCCATTGCCGTGTAAACCCACAGCCTAAAGTTTTTGTTTTTTTAAATTGTCCCTAGATCTAAAATAAACATCTCGACCAGATCTGCAACAACCCTTTGTCCTGTTTGACCTGTTTTCTGAAGGATAATTCCAGTCCTTCAACTAGCATTAGTTCATGAGTGTTCATCAGCGATAAGTGTAAACCAATGGAACTGTGTCTCCAAAGAAGATAGTAAGTGTGCCTAATCCCATTTTAAAATGCTTGGATGGGAAAAGCTGCCTGATATCCACTTTAGCCAGTACCAAAGCCCACAGAAGCTGCTGTTCTACCAGAGCCGGCAAATGTGGACCAATGAGACAAAGAGGAGCTAAACAGCAACATGCAGATAGTCTCATGAGCCATTCAGCGGGTGCCTAATTTGGCCCTTCTCTACAGGCGTCAACAGAGTAAGTTGTAAATACATTATGTGTGGCCAACACTGGAGGCAGGGAGGGGATCATGGAAGGCACATACGGGGTGGGGGAAAAGATAAAGAGAACTTCAGGCTAAGAGAGAAAACAAAGGATAAACAGCAACCCCCACATACTTTAGCCACATGTGGTGGCTAAAGGAGCAGTTCTGATTGGCAAAATTGATGGGTGCATGTGGGTCCATCGTAATCACTCTTAAAAATGGAGGCATTGTCTATGATAATTTTTTGTTGATCAATCAATCCTGCACAAATGAACTGGACATACAATTGACGCTAGAAATTTTTTTTTTACAACTAAAACGTTCAAAATGCATGGCATACCAACTAAGAAATTAGGATACAATGATTTTCATCTTATCTAAAATATATTACAATACAATTTATATGCATTCATATGTGCAGCCATGTATGTATGTATACAGTACTCATTCTGAGAGCAAAGTGTGAAAGTGTGCCATTTACTATATGAAAAGGGCAAGAAAAAAAAAACATTCCTGGGAAATAGCAGTCCAAGGTCTTGGATCTGTTGTTGCTTTGCTTTGTAGCTAAGTTAGCTAATTTATTTTCTATTAAGTGTATGGTTTCAAAGTAGTCACAAATTCAATTGCAAAAAAAACAAAACCTAACAAATAAACATAATCAACATTGACTTGAACTAAAGCGCACGTATACAGTATAAAGATCAGATATGTTTCTGTCGGTTGTATATATTCCTTACCCCAACAACCTTTATTGACTATGTCAAATAATTTAAACATTTTTCAATACCACCACTCAATTCCACACATGTTTGTTTTTGGTCATACTTAAGCAAGATGTTATGTGGCACTCCCCTCTAACAGGACTATATGCACATTTACAAAAGAATAACAATGTCATTGTTTTTCCCGTTTAATTTGTAAGTTAATGTATCACCCAGTCTACTTGGTTAAAAAATTACAAATAAATACAGCACAATAAAAATACTATAAATAAGTGAGTATGTAACTAATGGTAAGAAATAATAAATACAACAATCAACTTCAAACAATTAAAATAACGGTTTGCACACAGTAACTCTTTCTATAAACTACATTTGCAATATAACTAGATTCAGATTCAGATTCACATACATATACATACATAGTATGACATGCAGTGAAATGTATTGTACGACTGTCCAACCTGTAACCATTTAAGGGATAAAAATAAATAAAAAAGAAATGAAACATAAATAATAAGAAAATAAAATAGGTATGAAATATGATATAAAATAAAGTACAAAAATACAAAAAATACAATATAATTCAAATAAAATAAAATAAAGGAGATATGACATGACATGCTATATGTAATAACTATATGTAGTAACTATATACACAAATGATATAAAACACAAATATAAACAACCACATGCGGGTAGACACGTAGACATGTATTTCATTTATAGTAATATAAACTGGATATTGCTTTACATTCAAATGAATGTGAGATTTTCCATTTTAAGACTTCATGGTAATAATTAGTTTTTATTAGGGATGTCCGATATTGGGTTTTTTTTGCAGATATTGTGCAACTCTCAATTTCCCAATTTATTGGTTCACCCAAACCACTGGGACAGAAAAAATGTGCCAAAAAAGATGACATACAGTCATCTTGACGATTAACATCAGGGATGAGCAACTTCTGTGATGACAATGCCAATCAAATGTTACTCTCCCAGTGGACGAAGTAATCCATTACATACAACAAAAATGTCCGATATCGGCTTTTCTGCCGATATGGCAATATGTTCCAACTCTGAATTCCCAATTCCGATATCAACCTATAGCAATATACAGTATGTAACATGATGTATCTCCTGTAGCTCCTATAGCTTCTCGAAGTGACTGTATAAATTGTGCAGTTGTGTGCAATATCGGGCATTTTCGGCCGAGTAGTCTGCCGCAGATACTACTGTGTCTGCCTGCCACTATTTCAAAATTTTTTTACATTCCTGGGGATCCAATGTTTTCCACAATGTTGGCATAGTATGCTCTCCAAACAATGCCAAATCATGCAGTCAAAGGGGCAAATACTATCAAAGGTAATTGTTAAGTCTAGAGTTATTCCCTAGCATTTAGTTTGGGCAGTAAAAGAAATCACACACTTTCATATAGCACACCAATCAGGTATCTTCTCCGCTCCGAGTCTTGCAACATCCAATGTAGCAGTGACGCTGATGTGTTGTCTATGTATATACGCTACCCACGCCACCATTAGTGGTGTTTTGACAACCTAATGGTTTTGACAACCTCGCTGCCGTACGCACGCGAGGGATTAAAGTCTATAAACTCTTAAACTTTGCATAAGACAAGCCCACAGATTTGCCTATATTGCCTAATGCGCTAGCCGGCTCTGCCTGTACTAAGTTTATGGTCACAAGACTTCAAGGTTCTAATGTTTACTGACCAAATCCTGTGTTGCACACTTGGACATAAGAAATCCAGACGTGTGGGGTTTTTAAATAGTGATTGCTTTATTGTAACACACAGCACATCAGCAACTATTACAGCACATGTGACGACAAAGGCTGCACATGGTCTACTGAATGTTACAGAACCCCTGTTCCGGATTCCAGAGGACCCTTATAGCTGTCCAAGATGCCTTTATGAAACTTGATAACCTGTTTTGTCAATATTTAGCCACTGATATTTTCCTGTAGACTTTGCACATAAACATATACACAATAATTGCAAAACTTATATTACATGAATGGGTGGGCAGCGCTCCTCTCTGAGTCACCACCTTATCGTGGTGGAGGAGTTTGCGTGTCCCAGTGATCCTAGGAGCTAAGTTGTCGGGGGCTGTCATGCCCCTGGTAGGGTCACCCATGACAAACAGGTCCTAGGGGAGGGACCAGACAGAGAGTGGCTCAAAAGACCCTGATGATGAATGACACAATTAGACTTCGTTTTTCCTCGCCCGGACGCGGGTCACCGGGGCCCCCCCTTCTGGAGCCAAGCCCGGAGGCGGGGCACAATAGCGAGCGTCTGGTGGCGGGGCCTGCACCCATGGGGCCCCGTCAGGCACAGCCCGAAAAGGTAACG